>PVJH01019022.1:0-43920 GCA_004026705.1 Nesogale talazaci
CAGAGATTGGGGACCCTGGCAGGGGGATTGCCTCTCAGGTCCCCTTCTTATGGAGACAGAAGCTGGCCCAGCCAGGTGGCAGTGCTCGGCATGTGTCTATTCTGGGGTTGGCTCATACCAACAGGAGGGACTCCCTGATAAAGTGGCAGTACCTGCAAACTATCCCGGCAGGAAGTCCCTCTTAGGGTGAGTGTGTGGATTAATTCCACTCTCCTGGAGGTCCCTCTCCTGCTAAACAAACAACAACATATAGATAGATCCAGACTGCTTGGCTTCGCCACTTTCTAGGGGTAAGGCCTAGACTAAGTTTCTTGATATTTGAGGCCTCCGCTACTTCATGTGTAACATGAGGCATAACCCAAAGAAGGCTGTGGAAACCACGGAGGCAACATATCGTACTGGCGACGTGCTAGCGGTTCAAAAATGCCAAATCCACTACCCTTGAGTCAGGGTCCCTGTGGGTTTTCAAGACTGTAACTCTTTAAGAGACTAGATAGCGTCTTCTTTCTTTCTTTCTTTCTTTCCTTTCTTCTTTTTTTTTTTGGTAGCATCACTGCCCTGGTGGGAGTAGGAAGCCCAGCCTTGCGCCTGGAGAGCTGCTGCTGGATTTGAACCACCAACCCTGTGGGCCGCAGTCTCGCACACAACCACTAGACCACCAGGGCTCAGCCAGCGTCATCTTTCTTCCTTGGCGTAGCTGATGGTTTCAAACCGCTGACCTCGCCATGAGCGGCCCCACGCTAGTCACTCTGCCCAGGGCTCCTACAAGAACTACAAAGAGGGCAGCTCGAGTCTGAAGGGCTAACAGCGTGGAGGCCGAGCCGCTGGGGACCCCCTCGGAGTGTGCGGCCCGCGTGAAGATCAGTGCTCCACGGGGGTTCCGCTGAGAAACCCGCTGCCACGCCAGCCCAGCAAACCTCCGAGAGCCCCTCCTGTGTTCCGGACACTGGGAGACAGAGAGAGGAAGAGGCCCAGGTTTTTACTTCAGGGCTCCCCATGTAGAAGAGAGAAAGGAAAGCGGACAACTAGAACAGAGAACGATGTGCACGCCATAAGTCGAAGGAACACAACAGGCTCGTGGGCGGGAAGAAGGAGTTGTGGGAGGTCAGTCTGATCTGCTTCCAGAGGAAGTGCGATGCCAGCTCCCCCCGTAGAGAGGGACACGCGTTTCACACTGAGGGCCAAGCAAGGAGCTGGGAAATGTGGTTTTGGGAAATACCACCAGTTCACCATGGCTGGGATGCACGAGCCGAGCCGTGTGAGGAAGGCAAGGGCTGGAGGTGTGGCTCATAAAAGAGGATCAGTCAATTAGGAGTTAGCATCCGTTTGATGGCAGTGACTGGGTGCGTGAGTGAGTGAGTGAGTGAGTGAGTAACTGAGTGAGTGAGTAAGGTAGTGAGTGAGTGAGAAGAGAATGGGTGAGTAAGAGAGTGAGGGAGTCTCCTAGGATCTGCTGGGAGTTCTAGGTCCAGCTGGTGCCAATTGACCCTCAGGAGAAAGAGGAGACTAGACAAGACTAGACCCATGAAGAGTGACAGCCTGGGAAACCCTACCTAAGGTCACTTTGAGTTGGCATCAACCCAGTGGCACCGGGCTTGGGTTTGGGGGATCAGAGTCGGCACCTCCCCTTCCTGCTCTACCTGTGCGGAGAATGCAGGCACTCCGCCCACAGGAGGATCACGGCCCTGCATCAGACTGCCTGTGATGCACCAGGCAGACGTGAGAGTAAAAACAAGGAAGTTGAGAGCGTGCCGGCTCCTGGGGGGCTGAGCTGGCCTGTTACCTGGAACACCCCCTCCTCAGAGGGCTGCAGGGATTCCCATTCAGGAGAGTCCATGAACTGGTAGGGAAAGATGTAGTGAAGGAACTGCCCCTCCTGGCTCACACGAACCCTGCCAAAGGGAGAAGAAGAGACTGTGTGAGAAAAAGGAACTGGCGTGCAAACCCCTTCTCTGAGGTTGTATTGCTGATCATCGTGGCTCTTTCAGAAAAACTGTCTGTGCAAAATCCAGAGCAGGAATAGCTTGATTACTGCCTGGAAGCTATTTGGAAAGAGATCCCCTCAGGATTTCTTGAACCCTCACACGCCTTCTTATTACCAATGGTTCTCAAGTTCGAGGTGCCCGGAAGAAGTCCTGGGAGAACTTAAAAGAGAATGCCAGCAATCAGCACGAGCTTGCCTTTACCCCTGAACAATTAAACAAGAATCTCTGTCGATGAAATCTGGATATTAATTTTTTTTTTTAATCTCCCAATGTGTAGTCAGAATGAAGCATCCCTGCTCTGGAGCACCACTCTGAAATACACTGGCCACTAACCACATGCAGTCCCGGGGAGCAGCAGCTTCTGCAGTTGTGTTGCGTGTCTTTCTGGTTTTCAGGAAATGAAACTCAGACTGATGAACCTATAGGGACAGCAAGTAGAATCGGGATTTCGGGGAAGAAGGGTTAGACAGGAATGGTGGTGGGGGGCGGGGGGTAAGAGGAAAACAATATCAAAGAATCCAGAAAGAAAAAGTACGTTTGGAAACTGACTGTGAAAGCATTTGAACAATTCTATTTGATGTGATTGAACTACAGAATGATATGATATATGTATCAGTGCTTAATTAATAGTCAATTTAAAAACAAAACCTAGATCCAGGAGTGGGTTTTGGCTTGCACTAAATCCAAGTTCCCATTTAAGAAAAAGTAGTTCTCACATCATGACCCTGCTCGATACTCACGCTCAGGAAGGGAACACAGAAGATATGGCTGCTAGAGCAAAGTGTGGCAAAGAATCTAGATAGTGCGCGGCTATCAGGTAAAATAGCACCTGGGGCCTTAAAGGCTTGTCTCTAAACAAGTATCAATCTAAGTGAGATGTCAACAAAGTTGACACTGAAGAAGCACACCAATATCAGTCACTGAAGGATTATAAACCATATAATCCAAAGTAGAAGGAGGGAATAGAATCAGAGCCGAAATGATGAGAATCTGGTTTGCAGAGGCAATGGACGACAATGGAGGCCAAGACTCATTTGTGGGACTACATAGGAAATACACCTCAGGTGAACTCCTTTTGTCCACAGTTAAGGAATGAAAAAGAAGTGATTACTTAACACGGTGCATTGGAGAAATGAATGTAGAAGATCAAAAGCATAAATCTGACTTGAACAGTTAAATTTTTGTCAGCTAATCCATCCTCTTATGCATGCTGAACCTGATCTGGTTTTGAACATTTTCTGCATTTTGTTTTGCTTTGTTTTGTTCGTATTATAGTGTGTCTCAGAGGTGCTATGTCATTGGAGTTTACCCTCATGAAATCGGGTTATTTGCTTTTCTGTGTTTTGGTGTATGAAACCTGAGACTGATGAGCCTATAGGAATAGCAAGTGGAATAAAGGTTTGGGGATGGGAGGCGTACTGGTGGTGGTGGGGTGGTAAAAGGGAGATGATGTCAAGGAGTCCAGGAAGAAATAGAATGCTTGGAAATTGATTGTGGTAGCAATTGTACAATTCTGCTTGATACGACTGAACTATGACATGAGATGATAGAAATATGAACTCCAAATTTATAATAAGTTTTAAAAGAAATAAAATGATATATTCCACTGGGCAAATCTACTGCAAAAGACAACTTTAAAGTGTTTAAAAAAAGAAGAAGCAACATTCCACTTTGAGGACTAAAGTACACCTGGCCTAAGCCATGATATTTTCAACTGCCTAATGTGCATGCAAAAGTGATGAATGTAAGAGCCACCAATAAAAATGATTTTTTAAAAATCTGGGCAATGAATACAGAAAACTGAAGAAGAGCTGATGCATTTGAATTATGCTGTGACAAAGAATATTGTATTATCATGGACTGACAGAATAATTAGCAAACTTATCTTGGAAGAAGTACAGTCTCTTAGAAGCAAGAGTGGGGAGACAAAAGAATTAGCAAATTTATCTTGGAAGAAGTACAGTCTCTTAAAAGCAAGAATGGGGAAACCTCACACATTCTTTGAGCTTGTCCTCAAGAGAGACAAGTCCAAAGGGAAAGACAACACGCTCAATAGATTAGAAGATCCATGAAAAAGAGGAAGACTTTCAAGGGGATTAACGAATTCAGTGACTGTAATAACTGGCTGAAACATAGGTCTATTGGTGAGGCTCTCACAGATCTGGACAGTGATTTCTTCTGTCAGTGTGCACAGGGTCGTTATAGATTGGGACCAATTTGACAGTACTTAACAACTCACAGACACATGAAACTTTTACAATTTACTCACAGTAACTGAAATGAAGTGCAATACAAATTCCACCACTGCCCTCGTAGCATTTCAATAGGTTTAGGTGGCTACTAGTTATCTTATTACACAGCATGCACAAAAAACACTCCCATCATCACAGAAAGTTTTATTGGGCTGCAATGCTTTAGAGCAGCGGTTCTCAACCCATGGGTTGTGATCCCTTTGGGGGGTCGAGCAACCTTTACACAGGGGTCGTCCGATTCATAACAGTAGCAAAATTAGTTATGAAGTAGCAATGAAAATAATTTTGTGGGGTGTTTGGTTTTTTTTTTTTGGGGGGGGGGTTCACCACAACATGAGGAACTGTATTAAAGGGTGGTGGCATTAGGAAAGTTGAGAACCACTGCTCTAGAGGATCAGCCTAGGGCAACTTCCTGACCGTGGACCCTTCCCAGTCAGTTACAAGAAGATCTACCAAGATCACGCGTGTATCTTGGACAACTTTGCAGGTGGTACTTTATTTAACCTACTCAATATCTCAAGGTGGATCATTATTTTCTACATTTTTTCAGTCAAGGAAATCTTGCTCAGAATGGGCGAGTCACTGATTTAAAGTACAAAGCTCTCAAGAGCCAGAATTAACATTCTATAGGACAACAAAAATTGCTGTGCTACCCCAGAAGAATTCACATCAGAGGATTGCCCTGATGTTACAGCTCAGGGAGAGGGGCTCATTTGACCAGAGCACAAGGAGCAAAGGAAGAGGGGAGGAGCGAGAGTAGAACACCTCCTGGCCTATCAAGCCCTGGGGATGAGATATTCCTGCCCAGAGCAGCCAAGGCACAGAGATGACCACACTGCTGACCCCGCCATGAGACATGACGCCCCTCACTGACCCACAGCACTACGGGGGACGACACTGGAGATACAGTGCAGGAATTGTGCTGATCTGACCCCACCACACCAGGGTGAAACACTCAGGGCATGCAACAGATGATCCAGGGGAACAAAGCAAGTAAGTCCCCAGGGAATACCAAAAAGACAAGGCAGAGCTGTTCCCTGTGGCATTCTGAGGCGGAAAATCTTTATGGGAGTAGAAAGCCTCTGATTTCTCCCCAGGAGAGACTGGTGGTTGTAAACTGCTGACCTTGTAACCCACGACGCCACCAGGGCTCCTATAAAAGGAGCCCACGATATCAAAGAAAGGCTTCTCTAAGAAAGGAGAGAGCAAACCTCCTGCAACGTATGCTGAATCCGCATGTTACCTCCTCACGCAAGGAATCTAGCCACCTAAACAAGCCACCAAGGAGTAACAACATCTTCAGTGTGTGAGCGCCATTTAATAGGCTCACGTACCACACCAAATCCCTCAAAATCGGTATTCTGTGTCCTTGATCACCTAAGCTTCCTTTTTCTTGTTGGCCTTCTGGATGACAGCTCATTTCCTCTTACATGACAGACAATGGCAGCTGGTTGCCTACTTAGGAGCTTGCACATGTGGAATTTTGGGTCTTGAATTTCCTATCGGGGAAACTCCCAGCACAGCTGAATGGTGTGGTCCCTTTTGAGCAAGTCCTAACCTCTCTCTGTATCCTGAATGGAGCTGGCTGCCCTGTTTAAAAGAAACCCCCACCAAATATCCATCTGAGATTTGCACAAAGGACTCCTGATGAGCCTGCTAAAGAAGTCCAAGGTCCTGGCTCCCAGGGTTATTCACTGCTACTTGGAGGTGTTGGGGTTCTGCCCTGTACGTCCCCAGGAAAACCAGAGCCTGAACACAGCCTAGAGGCTTTTCCCCGGCAGCTCTAACTCAGTAAAGCCAAGTCAGGCGGACACAGCAAGATCACAAAATAGCAACAACAAAAACCTTCCTCTGAACCTTGAAAGAAACAACATCAAGATGACCCAACTTCCTACACAGTTTTTTGAGGCCAAGAATACTTGGAAAAGCTACCCTGCAAAAGGGCAGATTTTCTTTCCCCTTCACCCGGAGATGGTCTCTTACAAGTTCATAATAAATCCTTCCTAAGAAGACAAGCTTACAGGGTGCCCCTCAGGTGGCAGGGCGCCCCCCCTCCCCACCTTCCCTCGTCCCTCTTGGCCAGAGGTGCTGGGAGGAGCCAGCAGCATCACCAATCTCATGAATGAGCACGTTCCCTAGTCTCCTGTCAAGTATGCGTTTGGAAAACATGTTGACAATAGCGGCAGTGGCATTTGTGTATTTTCCTACTTGTATGTTGGCAACAAACCTCATGAGGCGTCTATTCCCTTCTATCCGTTAGCCGTGAGCTTGCATCGACCCAGTAGTTAGGGATTAGGTGTTCTGGATTTAGCTGTCACTCTTAACTGGTTTCATTTTTTTTTCTTGGTACCTTTTCTACCCAATTGTCATGGTCTCAAGGAAGAGACGGGACATCGAGGGCAAATAAAGTGTTTGAAATGCTTGTCTTCCTTTTGCATACCGAACCAAGTCTAACCAGGTCAGTCCTAAACCCAAATCAAACTGGCACAAAGTTTCAAAGAACCCCAATTCGCTGCCAAACGTGGCAGATAGGGCCCAGGAGGTTGCCTTCGGAGAGGTGACCATGGCTCACCCTCACAGCCAGACTGGTTGAGCACACAGGGACCCTGGTGGAGACCCTGTCAGTGAGTCTTCTTACGGAGAGCGAGTGCTACCACCCAAGCCTCCATGTGTCGTGTGCAGGGCAGGCATCGCCCCTCTCTCACTGCCCGCCCCACCCCCTGCCCCCCAGATGGACAGTGCTGATGTCTGGGTCAACAAGAAGCTCACTGGGACCACCCTCAGTGGCAGAGCAGACAGGAGATGCTCTGGCGACTAGACTGGCTGTTTAAAGACCTACTCTCCCAAACGGTCAACAGGGCTATCCCAGGACGTGTGGGGTTCCTGCCCAGATCCCCCAGCAGGAGCAAGAGTGGTTTGGAGAAGCCTCTCTATTTGTGGCATTGCTCAGTGCAAAATTCCCAAATGTTTGTTGGATGCATATGGGAGAACAGAAATTCATCTTAGTGGAATATTCACTTTTACAGAAGCCTTCCCCCTCCCCGCGACTTATTGAACTATTTCTGAAGCTTTGCTGTGGCATATTGTGGTGTGTGCGTGTGTGTGTGTGATTTCACATCAAGACTCTCCTGCCACACGTACCAGCAGCAAGTGTACACACAGTCCTTACCCACCAGAAGCTGTCTCATGACCTGGCTTCCTCTGGGAAGAGGCTAAGAAAGAGGAACCATGCCCATGCTTAGACAAATCCACTTTGCTTTGTTCGACTTACCACATCCTTTCTCTCAGCGAAGTGGGACACGGAACCGACAGGGGCAGGCTGGGGAACGAGGAGGGTGGGCTGGGGGAAAGACATGGTGGGGAGTGGCCGAGTCACTTACCGGCCAGCAAGCAGCAAGGACAGGCGGTTGATAGGGGTCTCGCCCTCCACAGCGTAGGTCTGCTCCGTGGCCAGCCCCAAGACCTGCTCCTGGCAGCAGTGCACGATCTCCTTGTAGGCCCGCGGGGGCACCCGCAGGGGCAGGCACAGCGTCTGGTAGAGCAGGTGAAACTCCTTGGGGATGGTATCCTCACGCAGGCGGTACGCCAGGTGTGCCAGCTGGAGCACACAGGCTAGTGCCAGCAGGGAGGCCCCCAGGATGATAGCCAAGCTGCAGGCGTGGAAGTAGCCCCACAGCACGTAACACAGGTAGCCTGTGCCCAAGAAGCCAAA
This sequence comes from Nesogale talazaci, assembly GCA_004026705.1. Lineage (NCBI taxonomy): Eukaryota > Metazoa > Chordata > Mammalia > Afrosoricida > Tenrecidae > Nesogale > Nesogale talazaci. Next base: position 7,950 of record PVJH01019022.1, read on the forward strand.
GAGGTAGAAGCAACCGTACACCCCGCTGCCCCCCATGAAGCCCAGGAGCAGGAAGAGGTTGGCCAGGTGATAGAAAGCCCCTTCCATATCTGGCCTCCAGCTCACGCACACTGGCCTCTGCCAGAGTTGCTGGCTCACCGTGCTGCTGCTGGCACCCATTTCCAGCGGCTGGAAGCCTCCCTGAGCTCTCAGACGACCCTCTCAGGGGATACTGGAGTCGGAGTTGCCTACCCTCCCGGGTCTCCTCACTCCTGCCTTCTCATTACCAGCTCCTTCTTTCTTGGAAGGAGCACTCCCTGTAGCTTGGGCGATGAATGGCATCACTTAGCACCCTTCGTGGAGAATTCTGGAGTCAGACGCACTACCGTTGCACCACGAGGTCCTTCGTGGAGATTTCTAAAGCCACCCCTCACCCCCACTCCTCTCTTTTTCCTTCCGCAAAGTTCTGCTTCTCCCCACAGAGGCCTGGTGGTCTTTCTTAGCTCCAGTCTCCTTAGCACAATTATCCAACTTGGTCCTCAGTGGAAAAAAGGAAAACACCCCAAGCAAGGGCAGTCCTCAGTGGAGAGGGGATGGAGTGGCCAGTGCTGCTCTCTGCTGTCCCCAGGCCGAGTGAGGAGAGGCCAGCGCAGGAGCACACTGTGTTCCATCTGGAATGCGGCCCTCTTGGCACCGGAAGGAAGGGTGACCCCAGACAGCTACCATGTTTGGAATTGGAATCCACGAGGTACTGGCAGTGAGAGAAAGCAGGCCAGGCACACAGGCAGGCTGGCAGAGCACTTAACATACCTTCAGAGAGGACAAGATAAGAAGTGGGGACAAGAAGAGGAAGGCGGGAGCGACAAAGGAAAAGCAAGCCAACCATTTGTCACCACAGCCAGGATACTGCCCAGAGCTTGCTGGAGGCGTCTGGGAGGCTCTGTGAGGTGGGAGCACACATCTAACTAGAAAAATCTGGGACCTCATCAGAAAAAAAATCTTCACCGTGAAAAGGGAGGGACCCCTGTAAAGCCTTTGCTGATTCACATTGTAAATAGCATTGAGCATTTACACTCTACAAACCACAGGTAGTTATGATGCGAAGCAACTCTGCATTCTAGACTGTCTTTCTCCTGCATGTATCTGGAGCTACTAGGACAGGGGTCGGCAAGCCATAAGCAGCAGCTCTCGCTCACTCAGTGTGAATGTGCAGCTCTGAAGTCACCTTGAAAACATGTGAAGGTCATTATTTCAGATCACGGTAATTTCATTTGCTTGGGAAGACATACTTAAGGCTCCTGAGTGATTTTAAAGTTGTGAGGAGGGACAGGATTGGCTCTTAGGTTTCAAGAGTTGGCCAACCCCTGCCTAGGTGCCCTTGAGTCAGCTCTGCCTAAAAGACAGAGGACAACTGCCCCTGGGGCTTTCTGGGCTCTCAGCATTAAGGTAGCACCTCCCCCGTTCTTTCTCCCCCAGAGTGGCTGCTGGGTTCCCAGGGCCAACCTTGGCAACAGAAGCTGACCACTGACTGGACCATGACAGCGCCTTCTATTTAGCTCCAAGACTAGTTAATAAAGTGGACAGGGCTTGCCCAGCCCATCACTCAAGCCTTCCTAGTGTTCCACATAGGGATAATCACCTCCACACACCAAGCACTTGTTAAGTAGCTGGATCTAAGGAGCCCTGGGAGTACAGCAGATTAAGCAGAGGGCACCTTGAACTTCAAGGCCACTGGGTGGGGGTGGGGGTGGGGGCGGGGGAAGCTCCTGGAGAGAACGAGGAAGCTATCTGCACCTGAACAGATTCACAGTCTCTGACACCTATCTAAGGTCCCTGAGTCACAATCCACTGGATGGTCAAGTCAAAACCCAGACTCGCTGCTGGTGAGGAGATGATGCCCTCCGTCCGGGGCGGTTTCTGAGGCTGTAACTCTACCAGAGTGGAAAGCCCGGTCGTTCTCCGTGCAGCTGGATGGCCGTGGGCTAAGTCCATGGATCTAGTCCCCTGTAGGCTCGCTATCGGAGTCAGAGTGGCTCGATGGCAGTGAGTGTCTGGAGCACACAGGTCTAGATCTGGCACATACACAGGCAGCCCTCTGTATCCGCGGGCTCCACATCCACGGATTCAACCAACTGGGGGCAGGGGGCAGGGGAACCGAGTGATTCATTAGCAATTCATTCACTATATATACTCATGAGAAGCCGAGTTTTGCAGCATTTTGGGGGGGGGTTGTTGTTTAATGACAAATTTATTTTATGAACAGAATCCCATTTGTACATCTCATCTCATCTCAATGCCATCGAGCAGATGCTGTTTCATAGTCCTATAGGACACGGTGGAACTGCTCCTGTGAGTGTCCGAGAATACAACTCTTTTTTTCTTTTAAATCTTTTTATTGGGCTGAGCCCCGGTGGCGTAGTGGCTGTGCGCGGGACTGCGGCCCACTGGGGCGGAGGTTCAATTCCAGCAGTGGGACTGGGCCTCCTACTCCCACCACCGGAGAGCAGTGATGCCCCTCCCCCCAAAAAATGATTAAAAAAAAATCTTTTTATTGGGGGCTCATACAACTCCCATCACAATCCATCCATCCAAAGCACATTTGTAAACTTTTTTTTGCCATCGTCGTTCTCAAAACATTTGCTTTCCACTCAAGTCCCTGGTATCAACTCCTCATATCTCCCCTACCTCCCTGCTCCCCCCTCCCCCATGAACCCTTGATAATTTATAAATTATTATTATTTTCTCATATCCTGCACTGTCCGATGTCTCCCTTCCCCCACTTCTCCGTTATCTGTGCCCCAGGGAGAAGGCCGTATGTAGATCCTTATAATTAGTTCCCTCTTTCTACCCCACTTTCCCTCCACCCTCCCAGTGTCGCCACTCTCACCACTGGTCCTGAAGGGATCATCTGTCCTGGATTCCCCAAGTTTCCGGTTCCTATCTGTACCAGTGTACATTCTCTGGGCTAGCTGAATTTGTCAGGTAGAATTGAGATCATGATAGTGGGGGTGGGGGGTGGGGAAGCATTTAAGAACTAGAGAAAAGTTGCATATTTCCTCGTTGCTACAGTGTATCCTGACTGGATCATCTCCTCCCAGCGACCCCTCTGTAAGGCGGATGTTCTCAGCACATTTTTTATCCATCTTTTTTTGGTGGCAAAATTAAGTACCTCGGCTGATATTTGAGTCGACTTATACTTGAGAACATACCATATATAATCCCAGAGGCAAAGCAATCCCTCAAAGACTAAGAAGCAGCAGAAAGGGCTATTTCCATAGCATAAGCACTGTATTAGGTGTTTTAAGTAATCAAGAGATAACATCAAGTATTCAAGAGGATGTGCATAGGTATATGCAAATGGCACCCTTTTCTATAAGGGACTTGAGCATCCTTGGATTTTAGTGTCTGCAGGGACCTGGAACCAATCCCTCACAGATATCCAAGGATGGATGGATATTACTTACTCATCTCACAACGGCCTTCAAAAAGAACTATTACCCTCCTCCATCTGTAATTAATGGAGACTCAGAGAGGTAACAAGACCCCATAGGCAGTGAAGTGGCAGAACCAGAACTTGGTTTGGGGTCTAGCAGGATCACCGGGTGGTGCAGTAAGTGGAAATACAGACCTGGATCCAGAATCTGCCCAACTCAGACCTCCTCCACGTAGTCTGCTTGCCTCTCGATGTATCTGGGGAGCTATGAAATATTAAACGAAGAAACTTGACCCTGGCTTCTCCACCGTCCCTTGATGCTTTATTCTCACTGCCCCAGGGCCCTCTCAGAACTGCTCCACTACTCATGGGTAAGGATGTTTACTATGTTGCTATGCAAAACTCTCTGCCAGCAAGCTGATGCCCACACAGCAACCCTTGAGGGCAGGGGAGAACCGCCCCTGTGAGTTTCAAAACTGTCTCTCTTAGCAGGAGTGGAAAACCTGTCTTTCTCCCCTGGAGTGGCAGATGGGTTCCCCTTCTGACTGGGGTTGGAGTGTTAAACTGTGAATGAGAAGTCTGAAATCTACTGACAAATGTCCCACACAGTGCTGACCAATTGCTGATTCTGAGGTCAGCCTTTGGGAACCAGAGATGAAAAGATCTCTGCTCTGGAGACTCTTTCAATCCACCGCGCAACAGACACCCCGGCAAACAAGGACCATTCAGTGGCACTTCAGTGTGAAGCCCGGTAACGGAGGGGAGCTTCATGCAAACAAACATTCACTGTCACCACTGTCGGTTCCACCTCACAGGAACCCCGTGGAATCTGGTACTGTCCCAGTGGGTTTCCAAGACTGTCATTCTTTTTTTTAAAAAACAATCATTTTATTGAGGGCTCATGTAGCTCTTATCACAATCCACCTATCCATCCATCCACCTACCCATCCATCCATCCATCCACCCACCCACCTACCCATCCATCCATCCATCCATCCATCCATCCACCCACCTACCCATCCATCCACCCACCCACCTACCCATCCATCCATCCATCCATCCACCCATCCATCCATCCACCCACCCACCGATCCATCCATCCACCCATCCACCCACCCATCCACTGTGTTAAGCACATTTTTACATATGCTGTTGTCATAATTTCCAAAAAAATATTCTACTTAAGCCCTTGGTATCAGCTCATTTCCCCACCTCCATCCCTCACCTTCCCATCCTCATGAATCCTTGATCAATTATATGTTGTTATCATTTCATATCCTAGTGTCGTCTCTCTTTGTTCACATTTTTGTTATTCGTCCCTGGTGGTGGGGAGTAGGGGGACTGTATCTTCAATCTTGTGATGGGTTCCTCCTTTCTCTCCCTTCCCCCTCCCCTCATGCTATCGCTACTCCCACTACTGTTCCTGAGGGTTCATCTTTCTTTAATTCCATCTGTCCAGACCTCTTACCTATACCGATGGGTTCTGTGGTCTAGCCAGATTTGGGAGGTAGAACTGGGCCGTAGGGATGAATATTCAGGAACCAGAGGAACGGCATGTGATGCATCGGTGGTATACTACACCATGGTTGAACCATCCCTTCCTTATAACTCTTGTGTGGGGGGATATCAAGCTCCTTATTTAACTAAAAGTAATAGGCCAACAAAAAGGCATCTTTCCCCCCACTTTCTTTTCTTTTTTTTTCTCCCCCCTAGTATCACTGCCCTGGTGGGAGTAGGAAGCCCAGCCTTGCTCCTGGAATGCTGCTGCTGGATTTGAACCACCAACCCTATGGGCCACAGTCCCGCACACAACCACTACGCCACCAGGGCTCAGCTTCCTCTACTTTCTAAAGTTAAGGGGGGGATCAGTAGTAAAAGAAAAGAGCTACAGTTCCCAGAGATGAAAATACCTCAGCAGACTCTCCACAGGCGCAGGATGCTGTGGCCATCATGTGCTTATGATAATTTCATGATTGAGATGTAGGGGTGGAGTCTAGCCTGGTAATCTGGAGATAGCCATTGAGTAGCCAATGAGGCCTCTGTGTGGGCGTGGCTTTCTCCTGAGACTTCTGGGAAATCTCACAATATTTCCCTGGTGAAGATGAGAAGCTATCTCCCCAGTTGTTGGGAGTTAGTCTCAGAGATGATTAATCACAGACAAGACAAGATGGCAGCATCTGAGAAGCTGAAGGAGCCGGATTAGAAGCCACACAGCTTTGCCCTGATGGAGCCAGACCTTTGAAGCTGGAGAGGCCACATGGGGACCCCTGCCAGCGATGAGTTGCCTCTGCCACCACTGGATGCTGTTGATGGACCTTGAGCCCTGGAAGCGAGGAGCCATGGGGAAACCTCTTCCAGTGCTGGGATTCTGCACCCACTGACCTGTGACTTCATAAGTCGGGAAGGAGACATTATAGACTGGTATCGGGCATATGGGCTAATATTGGACTTATGACTTTGAACTGGACTGGATTGGGATGCTTTCTCAGTGTTCTATTCCTTTTGTATATAAACTATTCCCTTATATCCATATGCGTGTCTATGAAATTTGTTCCTCTAGTCTACCCAGACTGACACAGATACCATTAAGAACAGTGGCATTTGGGCGTGTAACCCTTTCACACATTAACCTGCTAAGTCTACTATGCATGTCATCCCTTATTGTTGTGGGCGCCTTACATGTGACAATAGTATTTTCACATACTCACTGATTGCTACAGAGAGAGACTGAGTAGGCTGCTGTGAGATGATCCCCAAACAAACATCCCAAAGCAAACCTTTTATCATCAAGACAATTCCAGCTCTTCTACCGTAGGGACACTGGGTGCGGGTGGGGGTGGGGGTGGGGCCTCGGGACCCGCATGACAACCTTCATGAAAGGGCCATGGCGCACAAATCCCACAGGTTACTAGCAGCAATCGTGGCATTGATGTCTAGGAGATGAGATGCGTTGACTGGAATACCATGGAAAGCTATAGCTTCTTTATTATTGCGTTTTTTTTTTTAAATCCACTTTTGAGAGGAAATATTCTTTTAAGTGCCCGTGTCAAAATACATCTAATTTGTCCACAATCATCCAGGTAGGGGCACAGCAGAAACTATTTGGAGGAAAAGGAAAACAAGGTTTAAAAGACCCCCACCACTTCCACAGGGGTCAGTTAGCTGAGTGGATTGAATTCTATGTTTATTCAGGACCAATGCTGTGACCAGGGAATATGAAGATGAACAGGGCCATCATCGCCTTCAAGGAACTTCTGCTGTGAGGGGAGACTACCTGCCACCGGATAAAATACTATGCTGAGGGTAGACAGGCATCGCTGATGGGAGGAAGAGTAAGTCATCTTTGGAAAGAGCCATGGGGAAGGTGACCTCGGAGCTTGTCTGAAAAGATGAGCAGGGGCGAACATTCCAGGAAGAGGAACAGAATGTGAAGGAAACCAGAAGCAAAACAAATGGCCCGGCACGCTCTGACAAGAGAGAGCAGCTCGAGCGGGTGAGTCAGGACAGCAGGACACGAAGCAGGAGAGGCAGGCGGGTCAAGGCCAGATGACCACGTCAGCAGAAGGGTGGCCACAAGCTATTTGCTTATAATGGGACTGGCTACACGTTTTCATAACAATTTGACAGACGTCGTTTTTGGATTTAATAACAAAAATGTGGGTTTTGTAGACTGTCATCTTTTTAAGCCTATGGCTTCGTTTAAAACGTCATTTTGCTAGTATCGATCTTTGGTAGAACAGAGAAAAGATGGCCTTTAGCCAGTTTTGATTAGAGATGATACCTTTCCTAATATTCAAATGCAAGATAGACATGATTGTAGGCTTTGGACACATACTGTCATATGGCTTTCGGGGCAGAAACTATGAGAAATAGAAATAACCGAGTCGCTTCCCTGGTACCTTAGCTTCTGGAATGCTGACAGGTAACTGTTGACCCCACCAAAACTCCAAACCCACAGTGGTCAAGCTGGTTCCAGCTGCTAATGACCCGAGGCGACCGGGTAGAACTCTCCCTGTGAATTCTCCAGACTGGAACTCTTTACGGGAATAGAAAGCCCTGTGGCTTCTCCTTTGGAGCTGGAGTTTTGAACCTTGTAGTTGGTTAGCAATGCATGTGCCACCAGGGTGCTTGCATACTTCAAGTGCTTACCCAGTATATTTTTTTCCTTTTCCCACTACTTGAATCAATTCATTCAAGATGAGTTTTGAAGACCTCATGAAGAGAACAGAGTGACTCACTTACAATAGCCATTAATCATTTCCTCCTCGGTAATAGAATGTTTTGTTTAGAAAGCTAACCGACACCTTGCTCCAGAGTGCGATCCCATTTAATCGATCAGCATTTTTGCCAACAAACATGACTGGCTCTTAAGAGTATGCAAAGACCCCGTGGCAGAGGGGGTGAGAGTGGACTGCTAACTGCAAGGTCAGCAGTTTGAACCCAAGGAACTGCTTCCTCTATGGAAGATGAGGGGTCCTACTCCTGAAATTTGCCTTGCAAGCCCACCAGGGCAGTTCTACTCTGCCCTATATGGTCACTGTGAGTCGGAATTCTCTCAGTGGCACTGGGTGGAACATTCCATGTTTCTGGAATGGTTTCTTTTCTGCCAGACGTGAATGGGAAAGCATGTTGGAGGTGAAAATCACTTGGGTTGCAACACTGTCTATATCGTTGCATCCCGAGTTTGCCCGCTCTCTGGCTTCCAGTAAAGTGAAGTCAGAGACCTTTCCTGGATCAGAGCTTCTCTGTGACTTGCTGTCAGAAGGCACCGCAGTCATCAGAGTAAACCACCACCTACCAGTTTTGAGTCACTAGAGCGAGAGACACCAGATATAGCCACACGGGTACTCTTTTCACGTGAACATTTTTGAGAAAGTTTCCAAATGTTCATTAAAAATTTAAAAAGACCTCCCTCCCCCCACCAAAAAAAAAAAAAGAGAGAGATTTACAAGGAATATCGTACAGCATTGAGCATTTTCTTTTTATGGCTTTTATTCATATACCACTAGACTGTAAGCTCCTTCAAGACAGGGTCCATGCGTGTCTCTAACTTTGAACATCACTTACCACAGAATTGGCAAAGAGGAGGTCGTCGGTAAATGCCGAATTCACCTCTCATCTCTTTGAGGACAAGATGTCTAATCCACACACGGACCCAACACCTAGGGCAGTTTCTAAAGCATGTTGTTAGTGACCTTCCCAGTGAAAAATCCAGGTTCCACTGTTGGCCAGGCATTGCAGCCCCTGAGAGCCACCACTTGCTGGTCGGTGAGAGTGTGTGTGCTGTAGGATGAACTAGCTTCAGCCCAACTTCCAGACTCAGATTGGTAGGGAACGCCTGGAGATCCCGTTCTGAAAGTCAGCCAATGGGCTCCTACTCCCACCAGGGCAGTGATGCCAAAAAAAAAAAAAAAAGAAAAAAGAAAGAAAGAAAAGAAAATCAGCCAATGAAAATCCTGTGGATTACAATGATCTGCAATCAATGGGATTGGTGCCACAGTGGATAGCGTTTTGCTGTGTTATATATGTGGCTGCTAGGAATTAAGCGTAGACTCCACAGCAGTCAACCTTGGGAACAAGGGGCTTACATTCCAATGGCCAGGACTCACATCTTGCGCCACTAGCCAGTTTTCCGTACCCGAGAACCTGTACTCAGATATAAAATGGGAATTAGCATTTCCCTATCAGCCTCACATCAGAGCTGTGGAAGGACAGGTCTAGGAACATGGTCCTGCTCTTGTCCACCTTCAGGTGCCAAGTGAAGGCTGGACAGACAACTAACAGGATCGTGTGCACACACCCACACGGAGAGTAGTTACTGCGATAGATGGGAGACTTAGCATCAGGGTATGCCAAAGTGTGGTGGTGACTTACTAGACCAAGTATTCCAATTTTCTTTTTTTTTTGTGGGCATCACTGCCTCTGGTGGTCGTGGGCGCTACCCAGCAGCCGCTGGATTTGAACCGCCAAGCCCGCGGGCTGCAGTTCCACACTCAACCACTTACACCACCGGGGCTCAGCCCAAAGAAGTTTCTTTTTTTCAGTTTTTTTTTTTTGGGGGGGGGGCATTACTGCTCTCCAGTGGTGGGAGTAGGAGGCCCAGCCCCACTGCTGGAATTGAACCTCCGTCCCAGTGGGCCGCAGTCCCGCGCACAACCACTACGCCACCCGGGCTCAGCCCATATTCCAATTTTCAAATTAAGATAGCAATCCAGCACATCACTACTGGGAAGGCTTTACAACCAGAGGTGCTCAGAGGTTCTTGTGAGATGTGTTTGTCACTGCAGCAGAGGGCTTGAGTGGTTCTCATTCCTTTACATTATCAGGCAGGCATATCAAGGAGGCAAAGGCTAAAAATTAATGTACTGCTAAGGGTTTGAGGAACCAGGGACTCTGAGATGTAAGTAAGACACTTTCCTAGCTCATAGGCCGCCCATATCTTCAGCACTGAAAACATGCATGACCTCTAGCTCATTCAGCAAAGAATATTTATCGTAACTTTCCCAGACTTCTCCTGCAGTGTTGTTACAGAGGAGCCAAAGAGTGTGTACGTAGATTTGTAAAAAAGTCACTCAAAAGTACCCTCATTATACACTTGTTGCACTTCAGGTGATTCCTTCTTGTCTTCCCTGTGTTTCCACAAAACCAATAGACTAAAATAAAAATCGTAATTTAGATAATCTGGTATATGTCTTATTCAAAGGTAAGGTCCAGTTCCTAGAAGAGGAACTGGTACATAGCATGTATTCGATAAAATATTTAGTGAATAAACAAACAATAGGGAACTGGTTGAATTACAGTAAGCTAGATGATGCTATACAATGCAGACATAAACTCACTGATGAGCCTAAGGGAAAGACAAAAAAAAAAACCACTATGATCTTGTTAAAAATATGTAGCACGTGTTTGCTTAAGCAAATGTGGAGAAAGTTGACAGTGCCCATCTATCAAGAGAGCATCTGGGGTCTTGAAGGTAAACAAGTGGTCATCTAGCTAAGAAGCAACAAAGCCCACATGCAAAAAGCACACCAGTCTGCGTGACCACAAGATGTTGTAGGCATCAAAGAATTAAAAAGTATATTATAAATGAGGGGAAGTGCAGATTGGGGACCCAAAGCCCATCTGTAAGTGAAGCGACATCCCCTTACAGAAGGGTCACGGGGAAATGAGCCAGGCCAGGTACAGTGTAACAACATGCAACTTTCCTCGTTTTGTTTTCCTTTTCCTTCTCAAGTACTTAAATGCTTCCCTTCGTTGCACCCCCACCCCCGCCAACCAAGATCCCAATTCTACAAGTCCAGCTAGACCAGAGGATGTACACTGGTAGAATTAGGGACCAGAAACATGGGGAACCCAGGAGAGATGGTCCCTTCAGAACCGGTGGTGAGAAAGGCGACACCAAGAGATGAAAGGAAGGTGTAGCAGTAGAAAGGGGGAACTGATTACAAGGATTTACATCAGTGTATATGACAGAGTAATTTATGAACTATCAAGGGTTTGTGGGGGGAGCAGGGAGGGAGGAAATATGAGCTGATACCAAGGCCTTCATTAGATAAATGTTTTGGGTGATGATGGCAACAAATGTAGAAATGTGCTTTGTATGCAATGGAAGCATGTATGGATTGTGATAGAGTTTGAGCCTCCGATAAAATTATATGTATGTATAATAGAAAACTGATCTCATTTTCTTTTTGAAAAATGTAAACATAGGAAAAGTTTAGAACAATATGTATTGGGTTAGGAATTTTTCCCTTTTCCTATAATCACAGGGCATATTCAAGCTGAGTCTACATAACCATCTGGCAGGGATCTATCTGAACTAGGTGGGAGGTTAGCTCACACTTTAAACTCTGTATTTCACCCAGAAAAAGTGCTCTGTATATATGGTCACAGAATTAAGTGCTACCTACTGTGCTATTACTTTATATGTATGTGTGTATATATATACACACACACACACACACACACACATATATATATATATATAATTTTAATTAATTACCCACTCCCTAAGTTATTACTACTACCCCCATCTCATCTTTTTGTCTGAGATGAGAAAAGGACCAAATCAGTTCTGGTTGACTTGCGTTAACAGACAGCTGTGAAACTTGTTTTAAAGAGGGGCAATTTTCCTTCACACAACAATACACGTATGCTCCATAAACTCTTCTTCATTCTTTTGGCCTGACCAGTTAGTAAAGAACATTAATTGGTAAGGCCTGTCCAGCTCTTCTCTTTAAGATTAAAGTTAAAAATAAAAACAACACATTCATTCTGAATAAGATCTCATTGTGCCAACACACTCATCCTAAATTTTAAAAGGGTTATTTTTCCTACTTCTATGATCCTGATTTTGGAGATTTCATTAAATAAGATCAGTGTCTGTTTCTCCCTTTAAAATGTATGTGGAGTTCCCAGGATGACACAATAAGAAGAAAAGAAACTAGCACTACAAATCTTTTTAAGGGTTTTATGAAAACAAAACCAAAAAGTCATGTGAGGAACATAAAAAGAAACACTTTTGGAGACCTTTGACCAGGGATATATATCTTTTAATAAATTATAAATACTTTCTCCATTTATCAAAACATTATAAACTTCTCAATGTTTTAGTAATCTTCACTCTTCTGGAATTATTCAGAGCAGATCACCTAAGAGAGAGAGAGAGAGAGAGAGAGAGAGTGAATTTTCAAACAGACCCCTAGAAATGAATGCCCCCACTAATTGCTACACATACTCTGAGATTTCACACTGACAAAAAAGATCCCTATTTTTAGACTCTAGCTTTGTCTAGTTAAAAACATCCTGGCAGCAATTCATTACTGTTTGATCTTTAGAAACATTTGTTGAAGTAAAAGGAATTTATATTTACTTTCTTAAAAGCAGCTTCTAAAGAGTCTCCGGGGTGTGCTTCTACAGAGATCTAAGAGAGGAGATGTGCAAACCCTTCCCTGCTGATTCGCGTATGTCTGGCAAGGTCTGTGAGGCAGAAGGCGGAGGTCAGCTCAGTCAGTACACAGGGCACTTCCTGTGGAAAGTTACCCACTTAATGACATAAGCAAAGTAAGGGTAACCTCTGTCAGTCCGTTTGGAAAGAGCAATTCCAGGAGGAACATAGAGGGCCCAGTTGCTGGCCTATTCAGTCCAGCTCAGACTTCACTCCAGCTGAAAAAAGCTGCCACCCTCCCGGATTCCCAGGGAAAAGGAAAACAGTGCTCAAAAAGCAATCAGGCACTCATAAGCATTAACTACTTATTAACACTCAAACATCAATGTTCTTTCTTTTTTAAAAAGACATTAAGGAAGAATACACTAAAGAAAAGATTTGGGCAGGTGGCTATGCAAAAAGGCCTTGACCTTTGAAGGGATTACAGCAGTCTGTCAAACAATTGTTACTGGCTTTGCTGTTTGGGGAGTGCATATACGTCTTATCTTCTTTCTCTGAGTTTCCGTAAACTGCTTGACGCGTACTCTGGACATGTCAGGAATGGCCAGCCCCTGGAGAAGGGCATCATGCCTGGGAAAACAGAGGGGCAGTGAAAAAGAGCAGGGCCTGTGGCAGAATGGATCGACACGGGCTGCAACAGTGCGCTTCAACCAGAGCACTGCTGTGGGGCCGGCCCGGCCCGTGTTCTGGTTTGTGTCAGTCGAAACTGACTCACAGCCACAGATCTCCTCGACGAAACCACCCGGTGCCATCGAGGGTCAATTCCAACTCAGCCTACAAGTCAGTTCCAAGACCATGGTCTGAACAGAAGCAGACTGCCCTCACAGCTCCTCCCCCCACAGAGGCTCGGGGCTGACTGGCTAACCATGGCATGCTTCCAGGCCAGCTGGACTCCATGACAGGACCCTTTTTCCATCCTGGCTACACTTTATGTAATAAAAACTGAGTAAGTGTTTGACTGACAGCAATAACACTTTTTCTGGATTTCCAAAGCTATTCTGTGGCTTTTATTTTGTGTGAAAACAGCATATTCTAAGCACCCAGCAATTAAGTTCAGGTTAAATAAACAGTGAGTATCACCCCACTGCCCAATTCTTTTCTATTCTTTCCCTTTTTCTAGCCCCTGTCAAACTGGATTCTGCAGGTCTTCCCTCCTCCTATTTCTACACAGGCTCCAGGGGCTTGGACTTTTTCTCCTTCAGGAAAAAAGTCCGTTCTGGGGGAACAGGAAGTGCCTTCAATCACCATCAACACATTAATTCTTCCTTGCGGTAGGATTCAAATCTCTGCCTCTGCTACTCGCAAATCCTCAATTTATATTTAGCACTTTTCCCTGCTACTTCTTCTTCAGCGTAAGCTAGTGATTCTTAAAAAGCGGTCACTGGAAAATCACCTGGCAGTTTCTCAGTCATCGGGCAGAGACCAGGGCCAAGGTTTGTGACTTTGGGGAAAATGTTCCTCAGGCAATTCTGAGATGTGCCTCAGGGTAAGAACCGACTATTTTTAGATTATATCCCATGTCTGCATCCAAGGAACAATAAAGCTCTATCTTATTTAGGCACCCTATTAAAATCTACAAAACTTTTAAAGACCTTTTCTTCTTATTGGGAAGGGGTGTGTGTGTGTGTGTGTGTGTAAGTTTAATAACATAAAAATTACCAAATTAGTTTATTGCCTATCAGTACAGAAGCTGACCAGATTCTGCGGGTTATGGGCCAGATCACCACAATCAAGTGCATGTCACAGACAATAAAGAGTGTCCCCAATCCTCACAAGTTTACACAACACTGTAGTCGATTTAAGTGTGTGGCAGTGTAACGATAAAGGGAAATATTCTGATAATTACCCAAACCGGAGACATGCAGCGAGCACAGGCTACTGGAGAAACGATGCTGGCAGACCTGCCGGACTGTGCTGCGGAAACCTTCAATTTATAAGACGGCAGTATTTGCACAGGGTAATAAAACAAGGTGTGCCTATACGGGATTTTCCCCTTCAGTCAATGTCCTAGTTATTCAGTCATGGATTGTAATTGAGCAGTCGGGCTTTCTAATTTGCATTCATAAAAGTTTAGTTTTAAGACTGAAGATCAAGATTTTATGCAATCCGAATGATGCCGTTGTTGACGACAAAGCAGCTTTAAGCTGAGGAGTAACGTGCCGGTGGACTGGAGAATATTAAGGGCCTGGGAGTCTGGCTGCAACCCCAGCACCCATGCACTGCTAGGGGCTTCTGGTGGCACAGTGCTTACACACTTGGCTGCGAAGCACAGGGGCACAGCTTGAACCTGCCGGCTCCTCGGAGGGACAAAGATGCGACATCTGTTGCTGAAAACAATACGGCCTGAAAAAGCCCAAGGGGCGGGCGGCTCTCCTGTCCTAACAGTCACTGTGTCAGAGCCATCCTTTGCTCTGCCTCCTCTGGTTTAAGGAAGTCCTTTCTTTACTCAGCGACCTGCCTTCATTTCCCCACCGGGTTAGGGAAATGGGCTACCGGGGATCAACGAGCTCTAAACACCCACTCCTATTCCAAAAGCACTAATTTACAGATGATACTTTTTAAGAAAAATAAGGGTTCGGATTGTTGTTCCCATGACCAGGATTCAAAAAAAAATCAGGTCCTATGTTCAGCAGACATCAAATAAGTATCTCCTGTCTACAGCACTGAAGGTATTGGCTGTTTTGTTCTAGCTTCTAGTTGGAGGGTCTGCCAAGCATATTCCCACATCTACCCATTGTTTAACCAGCTTCACAAGGCTACGAACGAAGCAGTTGGGACATGTATTATTTCCTGTCTCACAGTTGAGGAAACTAAGGTTCAGAAAGGACTTGCCCAAGATCACACCATCAGCCGAGAATCAGATCTCCTGAGACCTAAGTTGTTGCGTTTTATTGTATGCACTTGTGAAGCAGAGAGGAATTGCTCTCACTTTCTTCCTGATCAACATAGAGAACACCACGACCCCTTCTGGCTCCCTGAAGTCACAACACTTACAAGGAGCCAAAGGAAGCACCTTGGAGGGTCCACATACAACTCGACATACTTTTGATGCTTCGAAATTCAGTAAGGCAGGCCTGGTACATCTAGGTACAGTTTATTTATGAACAGAGAAATCATGCACAAACAGTGAGGTTTCCAGGTCTTTAAAAGTAGTCAATTGGTATATGGGAATACGTGTGTGTGTGTGTGTGTGTGTGTGTGTGTGTGAGAGAGAGAGAGAGAGAGAGAGAGAGAAAGAGAAAGAGAAATTAACTTTACAAAGTAATTCACCATGAGAGTTCTTTAAACAACCCGCTAATCTGAAAAAACACCTTAAGATTATGCAAGCCAAATCAAACTCATGGCTGAGGAGTTGATTCTGATGCATAATCGATCTTACAGAAAGAGAGTTGCCCCCACAGGGTTTCTAGGCTGTGATGGTGGAGGAAGCAGGCTGGTGGGGTCAGACAGACCAGTCTTGAGTAAGCAGGTGAGCGCTTAACCCCTGCACACAGGGCTCCTTACGGGATAGTTTCTCATAATGAAACAGCAAGGGTTTCCCACTCCCCGGGTCTAGGCCCACCTTCCCCCGCTCCACCTCCACCCAAATGAGGTGACTCTCACTTGGACCGAACGTCCAGTGACACTAACTACACATTTCCCGAAATTAGGTCAGGTTGCCTCACACGGTGTGCCTGTACCCGAACCAAGCTTGCTGCCTAGAATGCCCAAGTACTAAGTGAACCGTACTCTACAAATCGTGAGACGATAATTGAAGAAATCGCAATCCGGAGAGGATCAATGTCTTGACTGTGCACAGGAAGCTAGGGGACGGAAACCAAACCTCCAGACTCAACCTGCACTGTTCCCACTACTGGTTGGGACTTCTCATCAACCCCGGGCAGCTCCTTATCTTTCCACAGCTCAGGGAGGGAGACTGATCCTGAAATTCCTAAGAGACAGGCAATACCGCCTAAGGAGAGGGGGGCAGGGGGCATGTGGGAAGCTGCTGCTGCCCAAGCAGCTATCTACAATTTACCCTGGATTATGGGACACAGTGTAAATTTTAAACTGTTGGGGTGGGGTGGGGGAGGAACACAGACATTTTCTGAAGAGGGGGCACTAGGTCAAGTGAGTGAGACTCTAAGCTTTAGCCCTTACTTCCCTCCTGCACGAACAATGCAGTCCTCCGGGGAGCACCCACTATGGGCTCAGTCCTGATACAAGCGCTGGGGATATGGCCGTGAGCAAAGCCGAGGGAATCTCTCCTCTCGGGCTTACATTCTAGCCAGAGTGAAGCAATGAAGACGATAAACAAACAGACAAAACAAGTGACAGTGGATAGAACAGAGCAGCCATAAGCCACACGTGCCTGATGGCACAGTGATTACATGTTGGCCTGCTGATCGCTCGGTCAGCTTCCTGGTCTCATGAAAATATGCAGCCTCAGAAAAACCCAGGGGTAGTTCTACTGTCCTAGAGGGTCCCTGTGAGTCGGAATTGAGTCAGTAGCCGAGTTTAGTTTCTTGGTTTAAGCCACATGTAGCGACTGAAAGTTTTTAAAAATTTTAAATCCGTTCACAAGTTCCACCAGCCAGATTTCAGGTGGTTCCCAGGCATGCGTGCCTCTAAAAATAACGTAGCTGCTCAAAAAAGAGGGAGGCATCAGCTCCTGGACAAGAGGAAATCACTCCCGTGTGGCGTGGCTGGGTACACTGTCACTTGAAGTCCCTTTCAGCATTCCAATCGGGATTACAAGTTCAAAGTTACTCGGAAAATGGTGTGAGCTTCTAATTTTCTAAGAATGAGGCTTGATATAAAACGCCAGGCTTTTTGTTTTGAAAAAACAAGGCATCCTTGGGTTGCTTACGTCCTACTTAAAAGCATTTCCCAAAGGCACTCAGGAAGAGATAGCATTTTTCTGCCTCTGAGTCAGACAACTGGGAATTTTAAACTTGCCAGAGCCACAAATTCCTTCTGACACAGTAAGGCCAAAGGCCGGTTAGCCCTTTCTTGAAAGCTAAATTCCCACTGCCCACGTCCTCTGAATGCTCACAACTGTATTAACTGCATTTATCCCCCACGTAGAGAACTGCAAAGCCACTCTTGTCATTGATGCTTAAGCACATAACAGTAACCTGGGGTTCTCAAAGCCACCAATTTCATTTCTGGATGGCCTTTCAAACAGAGTGTCCCAGAGTAGAGGCTAGATCTCTCACGCAAAGCTCAAACCTGAAGCCAAAGGCTGACACAGTACCTTGCCAAGCACTACAGCTCACCATTTCAAATCTTAAATCCCAGGGCTCTCATGCACTCCTTGTGGGCCTCGATTAGGTGTCCACAGTGCTCTTCTCCTTTCTCGATGATGCTGGAAGACAAAAGGGATGAGTTCTCTGACAAAGCAGGCACACACCACAGTGACAGGGATGAGGGAGAACACGGGTAGGCGGAACACAGCACCAGCCTTTTGAAAAATGACACATCAGTTGACAGGACAGCTGTGGCTTCCTTGGGTCTTGGACACGTCTCCC
Source organism: Nesogale talazaci (assembly GCA_004026705.1). NCBI lineage: Eukaryota > Metazoa > Chordata > Mammalia > Afrosoricida > Tenrecidae > Nesogale > Nesogale talazaci. The sequence goes on from PVJH01019022.1 coordinate 25,819, forward strand.
GACCAGGAAGATGGTCCACAGATAACTAGCTTGGGGGAGTCTGATTTGAACAACTGTGAGGGTGGCCCATTATTTTGCTTTGCCGGGCACAGGGTCATTAAGGGTTGGAACGGACCCGATGGCACCCAACAAGAGTCACTGACATGGCCTCTGATTTGTAACACAGGAAAGAAAGCTGCTCCGTGATGAACTAGAAGGGGCCCTGGTAGCACGGTGGGTGAAAAATGAGACTGCTTGCTCCAGTACGGTCACCGTCTCCCGAAGAGCCCTTCTCCTCTGTTATAGGGCTTCTGTAAGCTGCAAGGCAGTGAGGGACTCAGTTAAAATGAAATAACCGACTGAATGCAATACCTGCTAAGAAAAGGCCAAAGAGAAAAACTTCCTTTTCCACGCTATCACAGAGGAATTAACTTTCTGATTCTGCCCTAAAGCCAACCACCAATTAGTTCAATCTACTTATGATCCAAGGACATCTGAAAAAAAAAAACCTGAAACCCAGGCAAGATCACTTTGTGATCAACCGTCTTACAACATTCACAAGAGATGAGAACCACCCAGCTTTCTTTCTAGGAAGACCGTAATGCTAACAACAAATAACTCTGAATTCAGTAAAAAAGGAAACCCTTGAGCCTTGGAAATGAATGTGGCAACATATGTATAAATATGCTTGATACAAATGATGTGTTGAATGTTCTAAGGGCTGTAAGAGCCCCCGATGAAATCATTTAAAAAACAAAAAATAAAAAAATTATAATGGTGAGAAAAAAAAGGGAACGCTAACTTGCGACTTTATATTTGGAGAGGAGTTACAGAGGTCTGAGGCAGTCAAGGGGAAAGGAATTCAAGACTAAATTCTCGCTTCGATGAAGTGCAACCAAAACCAAAGGTCTGGAAGTTCCAGTCAGTGCAGAGCAATCTTAGAAAGGTGGCTACACTACTGAGAATCAGCCACTGACAGCTCAAGAGTTGATACACATGGGGTTGCCACCTTGCAGACAACACTCTAGAAAGTGGCACTGGTTTCTAAATCCTGCCTATCCGTCTTGAACACTTTTATGTAGACCACCCATCCTCGGTAGTTTGCTCAAGGGAAGACTGCCTGAAAATGCCACCACGGACAGAGCACCTCGTGCAGATACAGCTCACCTTCACGGCACATTTACTGCTCAGTGCCTGGCACTCTCTACCACCAGTCCTTACAGTCATTCTGGAGACTGACACTTTTCGTGGGCCAAGCCAGCAAACAGGTCATGTGCTCAGGGTCTCTAAATTGGTCAAGCGGGATTCAAATTTGCACTCCCCTATTTCAAGGTCACGATGTTACCATGCTCTCTGAAGGTTCAACAAGTACTTGTATGGAGGCAAGCTCACTAGCAGATGGCCTTCCACTGCTCCCTTCACAGCGACAGCTGGAAAGTAACGAGTGCTAATAAAAGCACTGTGCTCCTATACTCATACCATTGATTTCTGCGGGAGGACAAAAGGGTTTATAAAGTTCATGGAGTCAAGAGGTGCGCTTGTATATTTGAGTAAGATTTAGAGGCTACATAGAATGAAAATTAAAAACTCTTTGGGGGGTCGATAATCATCGTTTGGTGTTATTTTGAATACTAAATAGTCCCCTAAATCCTAGATTGGTTAATTTCTCAATCACCTGCCCTTAAAAACAACCAACTCCCTTTCGGAGGAAGGAGCCGTGTCCGACGAGCCCATTTGGGGGAGCAGTCCGTCGACGCCCCCAGAAACGTTCACCCTTCAATCTTGCCAAGCTTGCTATGGCAGTCCTTATTAGGCGGATTATCCACCATCAATGCGTCTGCAATAATTCTGAGCTGCTTCGCTGATTCAGGCCAAATGATATCTTTCACCCCATCTAGACCTTCAGACGTGAACGCGTAACGCGTGTTCGGAACGTGCGCAGGGAGGAACTGGCGGGCGGCGGGCCCCTGACCTTTCTCCTCCCCCTTCCCAACAGCCCGGGCCGAGCACGTGACTCCAGCCCGACAGGCGGAAGCCCCGCGAAGCACCCGGGGCCACCGCAGCCGCCCTCGCCGTCGGGGCTCCGGCCGCGCGCCCCCAGGGGCGGGCAGAGGCGCCGGAAGCCGCGCGGCGGCGGCCGCCCCTCCCCGGCGGGGCACTGACCATGCATCGCGCGCCTTCTTGGTCTCCGGGCAGGCGCAGCAAGGCCTGAGCGGCTTCTTCTCCTGCGACTCCGACGGGGCAGGGCTTGCAGCCGCCAGACCCGGCATGGTGGGCGCCGAAAGGAACTCCCGTGACGGATGAGAGAGCACGCTCCACTCCCCGAGCTCCGGGAAACGCCGCCCCTTCCGCCGGCCGCCCCGGGGAAAGGACCGGAAGTCCCGCCTCTCTCACCGCCGGGCGGGGGAGGAGAAGAGAGGGGACGCGTGCGCAGTGCAACAGCCTGGGCAGCTTGGGGAACAGCCAGGCTTCCTCTTCCGTGCAGGCGCAGAGAGGTCGGGTCAAAGGTCAAAGTTAGTATACCCCCGTTTATGAGAGCTAGGAATTATTGAAGCGTTGGCCTGCTAACCACAAGGTCAGCAGTTGGAAACCCCACACCAGCTCGCCGGCGACAGACGAGACCTGTAAAGAGTTACTTCACCGGGGCGGTTCTATCCCGCCCTCTTGGTGGGGTCCGCATGAGTTAGGCTTGACTTGGTAGCAGTGAGCTTGGGGTTTAGGGGGGAAGAAATTACTGAAAATGCAAATCGTCTCAGATTTTTGTGGTGTTTTCCCATCCTCCAGCCCCACACATGTCAAATCTGAAGGCTAAAGATGTGAGATGACTTGTTTAAGCAGAAAGAGAATTTAATAAAAGGGAGGGTGCAAGTTAGTTGGGTGCTGTCAGCGATGGAAATGCCACATCATTTGGGATCTGGTCTGTAGAGATTTCGTTTGTTAAAAGACACCCAGAATGTAACAAACTTCTCCCCTGTAGTAAAAAATTCCCTATCGTAAAAAAGTTCTTTAAAACCCGTTAATTAGTCCCGGTCTGGCCTGTTGTAAAACCTGTTCACTGTTTAAGGATGCTCTAATTCAGAAGGGGGAAGGAGGGGGCTGTAGATAGACAATGGACCCCAAAGCCTTAGGGGGGTTTAGTCTGGCAGCCGCTGGAATAAGACAGATATCCGTTTTCCTGGAGTAACGAAGATAGCAATTGATGGTTCGAATTCCTTGGGGGAAATGTGAACTGTTTTCCAATGAACCTAGATACCTTTTGTCCCATTGCTTTAAAGTCCTCTGATAAAACTTGTTAATTACCTCCTGAGACAATTGGAAAGCCTGTTTCTTCTCACATAGTTTAAGGCATATAACATACTTGATTTTGAATCATTTTGGAGGCAGCGTATCCAAACTGTTTCCTTCTGGCAGAAATCAAGATAGAATTTCTCGAATCAACCTGGTCTCTCTGTCTTTGGCCATAACATGGACAGCCTCTCCCTAACAGCCAACTAACTTTTGCACCCCTTCCCCTTTTATTAAATTCTCTCCTTTAGCTTAAACGAGTCATTTCACATCTTGAGCCTTCAATTTTGACATTTGTGGGGCTGGAGGATGGGAAAACAACACAAAAACCTTGGCAGCCAGCAACAAAGCCACACGGAAAGCTGGTGCCCTTGGAGTAAATGTATTTTTCCTGTTTCACGCTATGATATTATCCACCTCCTACGTGGTCCCCACCCACCATTATTTTCACCCACCTAGGTAAAACTAAGTAGCAAAGGGATTTGAACCGCTCGTGTTGGGGAAGGAAAAAGGACCTCCGCTTATTCGTCAAAGCATCAGTGAATGCGCGTGAATGGTCCTGACTATACCAAGTTCTGATGACAGAGGGTTAGGCCATGAGCTGCTAATTATAATGTCAGAAGTTCAAACCTACCAGCTGCTCCAGGGGAGAAAAATGAGTCTGTCCTCAGAAAGTGCCTGGGAAACTCTTAGAAGGTCACCATGAGTAGGACTCGGTAAGCAATGCATATCCCTGAATATACTTATTTCTGAATGACATAGTCGATCGTGGAGGGAAATATCCCGGTTAACACAAGTGCTATGTCTTAGGATTGCCTGGGTTTCGTTAAGGAGTGCCCAAGTTATGTATTCAATAAAACGAACAGAAGACTCTGAAGTATGAGTTGGGGCATTGTTCAGAACAGTGACCTGTAAGCAATAGAATGGAGCACTGCATGGTCTGGCCCTGTCCTTCAAATGTTTCCATGCTGCAGTCCATTATTACATCCAGTGTCCACTTGTCTCCTCCAGGGTCTTCCTCTCCCTCACGGCCCCTCCACTTTACGAAGCAGGATGTCCTTCTCCAGGGACTGGCCTCTCCCGGCAACATGTCCACAGCATGTGAGTCTTGCCCCCCTTGCTGCTCAGAAGCACTCTATCTGTGCTTCTTCCCCGACAGATTTGTTTGTCCTTTTAACAGTCTGTGGTACCTTATTCCTTTATTAATTGACCTAGATGCCTGTTGCCTTGTGTGCTTGCCTGCCTTGGTATTAATGAATACGTAGAGCGACACATAGATGAAATTAAATGTTTCCCATTCTTTAGAGATTTCAATAGCCCACGTCCCCAAAGAAAACTCCAACAATGTTAGAGAGTTCAATGAAAGATAAAATTGAGAGTTGCATATGGAGACTACTAATAATGAAACTTAACCATTTCTCTGACAGAGATACTTCTGAGATTAGTCGGATTAATAGTCATCGTGTTTTCCCCCAAAATGAGACATGCCCATAAAAAAAGCCATAGCAAGATCTCTAAGCATTTGCGCAGTATAAGCCATACCCCGAAAATAAGACATTGTGGTAGGCGTGGCTATGCAGCGTTGTAAGCAAGACGGGGCAGCCCGTCTCCTCGGCCCCATCGTGACAGCTCCTGTCTCTGACGTGACTGCTCTAAGGTCAGCTCCCCCTGTCAGGTCTGGTCATGATTTGGGTGAAGAAGTCATGGCATAAAATCACTGACACTGTTGTTCCAAGACACTCTGAGCTGGTTACTTGGATAAGAAATGCTCGTTGAATGAGAGCTCTGTTGTTCGACATGAGAGATTGGGGGTAAGGGGTCTAAAGGAAATGGGGTTGCAAGAAATATGGATGAAATTCTGGGTTTGTTATGATGATGTTCCAGAAGAAGAAGAAATAACTATATTTGAATAAATGTAGACTGTTGTACCATACTTATTAAAAATAAGACATCCCCTGAAATTAAGCCATTGTGTGCCTTCTTGGGGAAAAATAAATATAAGACAGTGTCTTATTTTCAGTGAGACATGGTGCCATTTGTATCAAGTCCTTTTTTCTCAGTTTTTATTTTTACCACCCAACAGAGGTGAATTACTCAATATGCACTGTGAGCATAGGCTTAGACAAATGATTTCACATGCGCTTCACCACGTGTTTGATGTAAGTAAGCACACATAAGCCCATGCTTACCTTGCTTACTGGGTATTTCATCCTTTTCAGGGATGATAAATTTGAAAAGAGACTTTGATTCTGTAGGGAGATCCCGTGGGGTTTGGAGAGAAACGGATAGGTGTCTGCTATATGGAAGCTGACTCTTTCCTGTGGTGAAATGGGAATTGTTCACTACAGATTAATAAGTAAGTGCAAGTGAGCCCATGTTCACCTTACTTATTGGGTAATTCACCCCGCCAGCAATACTTTGCTCTTTTAAGCCCCAGGGCCCCTTGCTCTTGGTCTACTTGCTAAATTAATAGGCAGCACAACTTGAAATGGGGACTACAGTGAACATTTTCGTATTGCAGCGAGTGTGTTATTGATTAGAACTGAGTGAGCTACCATGGCACTAAGCAACTGTTCCTGGATGGAATGACCACCTAGGCAATGAGACAGTCAACACTAGGAAGTGCTCTAACATTCCTGTACTGTCAAGATGTCCTGAGCCACTCTTCCTGCCTACCTAGCTCCCAGGATGGCCTTTACTGCACAAGGGTCAGTACTTGAGGTTGATGGAGGAGGAGTGACACCATATGTTGAGAGAGAAGAATGACAAGACTGAAATTGTCATTGAAGACATTCAGAGGCAACTTTGTTTGCAATTTTATTGACTATTCTGCCTCTGCCCCTGCCCCTGACTTCTCCCCGACCCCCTGCCCAAATGCGGAAATGTGAAAAATTGTGGAGAATTGTCTTCCCATTTGGTTAAGTACAATTTTCCTATTTATGACATTTCATTAAGTGTCAAACATCACTCCCTAACATCAAGCTTCTTATCTATAAGGAAACCCAAAGACACAGTCCTAATCTCATGACATCATCTCTTACCATATGACTGTGATCCTGCAAACAGTGGTAACATGCACCTGTTGTCTTGCCGGATCTAGGCATGGCAGTGGGGCCTCAGTTTAGGGTCTTGCAAAACTGCAATCAAGATATGGACCAAGTTGCATTCTCTAGGTTCTCCTAGGAAAGAAAATGCTTCTGATTGCACTTGGGTTGTTGCATAATTTGGTCTCTTGGGCTTTTGCTGGGTGTTGGTTGGAGGTCTTTCTCTGCTCCCAAGAGGCTACATAGGGCTCCTGGCTACCTGGGATGCCCAGCACAGCTACTTGCTTTCTCAAAGCCAGCACAGTGCTGAGAGAACCTCCAGAAAAGTGAGTCCGACATTCTCCACAGCATAGTCAAGTAGTCACTCTCGCCCATCATTCTTGCCATAGTCTATTAGTTAAGAGGTAGCAACACCCACCAACCTCACACTCAAGGGGAGGGGATCTGTAGGAAAAATGAGCATCCCAAGTGTCTGTCCTTGGCCCAGACTACCCCTCCTATTCAAGGCGTAGCATCAGACTTGAGACCCAAGAACACATTATCATCAAGACCACGTTAAAGCAACCGCCGACCAGGGTCACAGGGCTGTGCCTCCAAAGTGACTTCCATAAACCATAAAGTCCGTGTCTCTCAGAGATTCTCTGCTCTATTTGTTCTCCAGGATCGCAGCGCCTTGTGCTCCCCGTGGGTCCTCAGTTTCACCCTAGAGCACAGACCCCGGAAGGCAGGGACCAGGAGAATGGCCACCGCAGAATCAGAGCAAACCACAGGATATTGCTGAAGTTTTTTTTATTGTCAATTTTAAAATCCATCTAAGAAGGCAGCTTAAACATTTTGTTTTTCAAATATTATGTATTTTGACTTATCGAATCTATTTATTTTCCAAAATTACTAAATGGAAGGCAGATACATGCTTCTGTATAAGAATTATAGTTGTAACAGGCATTCCTATTCTTTCTCATGACATTTTTTATGTTTAGAGGTTTTTAAATGGATCCCAGATGTCAGAAGAAAACAACAGTTACTTGGTTGCCTTCCAGTTAATTCTGATTCATGGTGACCTTGTGTATGTCTGAGTCACACTCCATAGTGAGCCTCAGTGACAGATTTTCCCCTCTAACGCAGATCACCTGGCCTTTCTTCAAGGCACCCCTAAGTAGAGTCAAAGCTCCAACCTTTCGGGTCACAGCCGAGGCTGATAGCGCCGACTCAGGGACTCCTTTGCACCAAACCAGATGCGCTGCCCTGAGTTGAAGCTGACTCACAGCTCCTCTGTCAGGCTGGGCAGAACTGCCCCCTGCGTTTCCAAGATTGTAACTCTTCCTGGGACTCGGAAGCCCGGTCTTTATCCCAAGGTGCAGCTGGTGGTTTGGAACGGCTGGCCTTGTGGTTAGCAGCCCAAATCACAACCTACAACCCGCCAGGGCTCCTACTGGGACTCTTCCTAAATATTATCCCTTCCCCCCCTCCAAATTGCTCTCAATTAACTCTGATTCGAGGTGACCTATACGACCAAGTACAACTGCTCCCTAAAGGTTTCTGGGGTTACAAACCTTTAGGGGAGGAGGTAGCCTCATCTCGCTTCCTTCAGGTGGCTGGTGGGCTTGAATCTTAAGGTTAGAAGCCCAGTACATAGCCTACTGGGCCACCGAGGCTTCTTATTCCTAGATGTTATTCCTACATAACTGACAAAGTCATCATGGAAAGTGACAGAAATGGAAAAATTAGAAAAGAGCATCGTAGCTAACATTTATTGAGAATTTTTTATATACCAGATTTTGTTTTGAGCCCTTTGTATATATGAGGGAAGGTAAAAGAATATTGCTACAAAACTTTTTAGGAAATTAAATAAAAATATCAGAATGCAGAATTATTTCTTGACATCCTCCTTTTAGCGCTCTACACTTTTAATAGTTTCAATGACATAGTTAACATACCATACAATTCAGTCACTTAAATATGTTTTAAAAGAGCTGTGCAGGGCTGAGCCCCGGTGGCGTAGTGGTTGTGCGCGGGACTGCGGCCCACTGGGACGGAGGTTCAATTCCAGCATTGGGGCTGGGCCTCCTACTCCTACCACCGGAGAGCAGTGATGCCCCCCCAAAAAAAAAAATTAAAAAAAAGAGCTGTGCAATTATCACCACAATCGATTTTAGAGCTCATTACTTTAGCTCCCTGTTTTCCCCCAGTCACCCCTGCCATATTAACCTAGTTACTGACCCTATAGATTTACTCTCCTAGGATCCCTGGTGGCAGTAATTATGCAGTGAGCTGTTAACCAGAGGTCAGTAGTTCGACACCCTCAGTTGCCTGTCAGGGAAAAATGGGGCTTTCTACTCCCATAAAGAACTATAGTTAGGTGGCTACATTTAGGGAGGGGGGTTTTCATCCCTCCCATGCCTGCAAATGCCCCATTAAAGTTGTTGGTAGGTAACCAATTAGATGCCTATGAAGACCCCAGATGGAACATGCTTAGCCAAGTGAGAGATACACCTGGGCGGTCAAACTAGGCCCAGGTGGACTTAACCCAGCCAATGGGGCCAACCAATACCTTCAACCATGCCTTCCTCCATCCAGGGGGTGAGCTAGAAGGAAGGCAGGGAAGCTCTTACTCTCTTTTACCCTGCTTCTGGTCAGTAGCAGGTCAGAGGGTGGGGGTGCACACTTGCCACTCGGACATGTCCCTGCCCCCGCCCCCCCCAAGGCCCTCTCAGGGCCTACTTGGGGCCTATAGCCCCTCTGATCTCCTCACTGTCGGGCCTCCATGCTTTCTTGTCCTTGAGTCCCTTGACCCCTCAGCCCCTGGGATTCCCCACCACCCCCAGTTTCACATATGTGGGTGCTTTTTTCATGAGGTTGTTTGTGCCCAGTTGCAGACCCTTTTGAGACTGTAAAACCTGAAACTTCTCCTGCACTTCATAAAAACCCACTTGTATTACAAAATAGGATTCAGTGAGGTATTACCCACTCAAAAAACCTAGCATTAGAGTTTTGGAAACCTATAGGGGGCATTTCCCCCCCCCCCCCCCACACACACAGGTTTTCTATGACTCAGAATTGACTTGGTAGCAGTGAGAAATTTCATATAAAGGACATTAAAACTTTTTAAATGATGAAACTCCCCAAAACCCCAATCAAAAATAAAACAAAAATGAAAACAAGAACACATTTGAAATGAGTCCAAAGGGAAAACAAAGAGGAGCTGATCCCAAGGGCTCAAGTAGAAAGTAACTTTTGAAAATGATGACGGCAACATATGTCCAATGTGCTTGACAATATGTGAATTGTGATAAGAACTCTCAGAACCCCCGATAAAATTATTTATATAAAACTAATAACCTTGCTATACCTGCATCGATACACTTTGCAGTGTATTCTGCCTAAGGGCAATGCTTTTCACATCCCTTGTCAATGGTCTCAGGAGATCCCTGGCAGCTTGATCCATGTGGGAACTCCACAAACGGATTTTGGGTATTCGCTGTCCTCCAAAGCCTTCTGCAAACCAGACAGATGCTCAGAATTTAAATGAATGCATGTCTAGCTCTATGCATTTCTAAAGAGAGTTTGTTCACCATCCCAGAGAATTCTGTGCTCTTTTTATGCCACATCAAAATGACAGCTTTAGCATCCTCAAGTGGCTCAAATCATATTCCTTTGAAATGTCCTCTGGGTTTCAGGAAAGCGGTGGCAGGGAGAGGGGAGAAAGGAGTCTGAAGGAGCAGGACCAGGCTCTCGAGTTTGGTGGGAGGTAAGGTTTTTCAGCAATGTTCTTATAGAGTAGCTTTTTGGTGCAACTTTTCCTGGCTTTTTTCTCATTGATGCAGTTTTCAAGTTTGTGAACACTTTCATGATTGTCTTGTGTCCTTCAAGAATGTCTGTCAAGATGACTCTTGGGAATCCTAAAACACAGTTGCTCCCAACCTCCTGAGATGACCTCTCTGCCTAGAATTTAACCGGTCCCCAAGAATCAGTATTTTGTTTGTTTGTTTGTTTTGGGCATCACTGCCTCTGGTGGTTGTGAGCTCTACCCAGTGCCGCTCTTGAGAGCCACCGCTGGATTTGAACCACCGAGCCCTCACTCATTCCCTCACTCAACTATTTATGCCACTGGGGCTCAGCCCGAAGAATCAGTATTTTGGTTGGGCGACTTGTTTCTGAAAGCACGCTAATGAAACTAAGATAAACGAGAAAACTTTTCTGCAGTCATCCACAGATTACATGTTTAAGCATGTTTTGTTTGGAATAAGCAGGTACATGTACAACTTGGAGTTCTGGTATTTTTTTCTTATTTTATATGGGATTTTCATTCCCATATGACTGATGAAGAATTTGATGCATATGTATGTTAAATAACTATCCGAGGTTACATACATAGTAAGTTGTTTTTTTCCCCTGAAAAGAATTGAAGTTTATTTGTAAATAATGAACTTATATTAGGGGACTACAAAATGTTCCTGAAAAGAGTCCTTTATCTTTAATTACATTTCTTGTGGGCATCACTGCCCTCTGGTGGTCGTGAGAGTTACCCAGTCCTGTTTATTTGTAAATAATGAACTTATATTAGGGGACTACAAAATGTTCCTGAAAAGAGTCCTTTATCTTTAATTACATTTCTTGTGGGCATCACTGCCCTCTGGTGGTCGTGAGAGTTACCCAGTCCTGCACCTGAGAGCCAGCGCCCAAGGGCCGCACTCAACCACTTGTGCCGCTGGGGCTCAGCCCTTAATTACATTTTTTCATGAACTCTTTAAAAGCAAACCTATTAGCACTCCTTCACGTAGTAATAGTTCAATGATCCAATTACATCATGAAGAGTTGTGCAATCGCTAACAATGAATTTTAGAACATTTTCTTCTTTCTTGTATTCATTATTACTGTAATTACTATTTTTAAAATTGTGACAAAAATATACACAACAAATCATTCTCCAATTCAGGAACTTCTACATTTACAATTCATTGCCATTGATTATACTCTTTTTGTTATGTAACCATTATTAATATGCTTTCCCAAATCATTCCACCTCCATTAGGTGACTGCTACAAAGGGTTCTCAATGTCTCTGTGGCAGTTACCTAGTCTGGTGTCAGTTTGAGGATGGAAAGTGGAGGGGTGGAGGCTAGCCTGTCAATCTGGAGATAGCCCATAAGACCTCTGTGTGGGCGTGGCCTTCTCCTGAGGATTCTGGGAAATGTGGAAATTCCTTCTTGGAGGCAGAGACACTGTCTCTCTCAGTTCACTTCCTTGGAGACCTTCTCTTGATAAGACTCACTCCCTATGAGACATCCCTGAGGAGAAGACACATGAAACGGCTCTAGTCCCCTGAGCTGGACAGGCCACATGGATGCAACCACATCTCTGAAACCAGAGAAGCCACAGGGAGACCCCAGCCAGGGCTGAGATGCTCACACCACCACTGCCTTTGCACCCACTGGCCCGTGATCTTCCTGCGTTCAGCTTCATTGCATATGTTTCATGAGTCTAGAGAGGACTTTGTAGATTACTGTCAGTCATATGGTCTGCTATTGGACTTATGACCTTGGACTGGACTGGGTTGGGATGTTTTCTTAATGTACAGTTGCTCTCGTATATAAACCTCTTATACACATATGCATATCTATGAATTTGTTTCTCTAGTCTACCCAGACTAACACATCAAACTAATATTATTTTGCAGAAACTTCTGAAAAAAGCAGCCTTATAGCAGAAGAGTGCTTCTCCAGGAATTGCTCTAGGTGTACATGATTTCTATCATATATATTTTTAATAGATTCCATTTATTTGTCAGATGATTGCATAGTTTAAAGTCAGGAAAGGTGTGCAACACGACTATATCCTCTCACTATAATAATTCAATCTTCATACTGAGCAAGTAATCAGAAGTCAGATCAGATGAAGAGCATGGCAGAGGAATTTGAGGAAGACTTATTAATAATCTTCAATATACAGATGACACACTCTTGCTTGCTCAAAGTGAGGAGGACTTGAAGCAGTTGCTGACAAAGATCAGGATTGCAGTCTTCATTGTGGGTTAGAGCTCAATGGAAACAAGACCAAAAATTTCACAACTAGGCCAATAGATACCATCATGAGAGAAGGAGAAAAGATTGAAGTTGTCAAAGATTTCATCTTGCTAGGATCCAAGATCAAAGCTCATGGAAGCAGCAGTTAAGACTTGAAATGACTCTTTGCATTGGGTAACTCTACCACACAAGACCTCTTTAAAGTGTTGAAGAGCAAGTATGTCATTTTGAGGACAAAGGTGCACCTATGCCAAGCCAGAGCATTTTCAGTTGCCTCATATGCATGTGAAAATTGGACATTGAATAAGGAAGACAGAAGAATAGATGCATTTGAATTATGGTGCTGGTGAAGAATATTGAAAATACCGAGGACTTCCAAAAGAAAAACAAAGTTGTTTTGGAAGAAGTACAAGCAAAATGCTCCTTAGAGCCAAAGATGTGAAAACTTTGTCTCAAGTACTTTGGGCACATTGTCAGGAGAAATCAGTCCCTAGAGAAGGACATTATAGTTGGTAAAGTCAAGGACAAGGTGGATTGACAAGAGTTGCAAACATAAGAACAATTCTGAGAATGGTCTGTGATGCTCACCCTCTTGACATGATCATTGAAGACAAATTGGGGGCATAAGCAAATGTGGTGAAGAAAGCTCATGGTGCCTGACTATCAAAAGATATAGCATCTAGGGTCTTAAAGGCTTGAAGTTAAACAAGCAGCCTTCTGGTGTAGAAAAAACAAAGCCCACATGAGAGAAGCAATAAAGTCGAAAATGGAAGAAGCACACCAGCCTGTGTGATCATGAGGTGTTGGTGGGATCCAGAATCAGACATCAAAGACCCAGAACAAAAAATCATACCAATGTGAATGAGGGGAAGTGTGAATTGGAGACCCAAAGCCCAGCTGTAGAAAATTGGATATCTCCTTATAGAAGGGTCACAAGGAAGAGATGAGCCAGTCAGGGTGCAATACAGTACCAATGAAACATACAACTTTCCTCTAGCTTTTTAATGTTCTCTCCTCCCAACCCGCCACTATCATGACCTCAATTTTACCTTACAAATCCACCTAGACCAGAATATGTACACTGATACAAATAAGAGCTCAAAACACAGGGAATCCAGGACAGATAAACACCTCAGGACTAATAATGAGAATAGAGATACCAGGAGGGGAAGGGGAAGCTGGGGGAAGAAAGGGGGAACCAATTACAATGATTTATATACACCCCCTTCCCAGGAGATTGACAACAGAAAAGTGGGTGAAGGGAGACAGCGATTGGTGTAACACATGAAAAAAATTTTTTTAAATAAATTACCGAAGGTTCACAGGGAAGGAGGTTGGGGAAGGGGATAATGAGGAACTGATATCAAGGGTTCAAGTCGAAAGAAAATATTTTGAAAATGATGGTGGAGACATATGTACAAGTGTACTTGACACAATGGATGGAAGTATGGATTGATATGAGCCCCCAATAAAATGATTTACATGTATATGTATATGTAAATGACAGTGCAGTGGTGGGCAGTGTTTCCTTCTGTTGTATACAGGGTCACCATGAGTCAGAAATGAGTTGATAGCACCTGACAACAACATGCATTTTTCACTCTTAGAAATCAGTTTTACTTCTGACCTGAATCTGACTTAGTGGTAGACATTTTCACAGAGATCAGCATCTATGTTGTGGCTATCCGTTCCCGAAGTTACACTTTCATCTCCTTCATCCTCTTGGCAAAAAACCTGGCACCGTCTCCATCCCCCTCCATGTTTTTCTTAGTGCTGTTTCTTCAGAGCCACTCCCTGACATTTGTGTGGCAGGAAACATGGAGCAATGAGATACTAAATTTTGGGCACCTTGGACCTGAACGTCTTGCCTTGTTTGTTTACTGGCTTTCTCTCATCATACAATCTCTTCTTCAGAGAGATTGTGAAGTTTTCAGTCTGCCAGTTCTTTGGGGCCCCAGTGATGAGGCATAGTTGCATCCATAAGTGCTGGGATATCTTTCTCTCATTTTTTATTTTACCATGACCAAATTGAAAACACTCAGGTTGGCATTCACAATGCAACCCCAGACAGATGTGTGTTTTCTTTCTCCATTTGTCCTTGGCCTGTAACAGAAATCCCTCCAATTTCGTGACAGGTGTGGGTCAAGACACTGTGCTTGAAGGGTAAATCTTGCTTGTCATTCACACCACTGATGTGGATACCATAACAACTCCTTGATTCGCCAAGTGAGTCAAAAACAATGTCTGTGTCTGTGTCACTGTGTGCTTTTTACAGAAGGTCTGAAGGCTGCCTTTGTCATCCTTTTCAACGAGCTTCTAGCAGGCAGTGACAGGGAAGATGTATGTCTAACTTCATGCTGAAGCAGATGACCACATCCACAAAGCCTCAGAAAATGCTTTTATACTTTATATATGCTGTGTATTTATCCCATCATTTTGTTTTTTCGGGTTTGGGTTAGCTAAAAAGTCTTCCCATATAAATTAATGGCAATTGCTTTCTTTTTTTTTTTAACCCCACTTCTGCTTATAAAAAGTTGCATAAGGGGGCCTGAGTCCCGGTGGCGTAGTGGTTGTGTGTGGGACTGCGGCCCACTGGGATGGAGGTTCAATTCCAGCAGCGGCTCCACAGGAGCAAAGGCTGGGCCTCCTACTCCCATGACCAGAGGGCAGTGATGCCCCCCCCAAAAAAGTTGCATAAAAATGGACAGCTTTTAGATAGAGAGCCCTGAACATGGAAGGTGGGCTCATTGGCACCTCAAAAACACTCAAAGTCACTGCCATTTAGTCAATGTCAACTCCTAACAACGCTGTTAGAAGTGCCCTTCTGAGTTGCTGAGACTGTAACTCTTTTTTTAAAAAATCATTTTACTGGGGGCTCATACAACTTTTATCACAATCCATACATCCATCCTTTGTGTCAAGCACATTTGTACATTTGCTGTCATCATCATGCTCACAACACTTGGTTTCTACTTGAGCCCTTGGTACCAGCTCCTCATTCTCCCCCTCCCTCCCCTCCTCCTTGCTCATGAACCCTTGATAATTTATAAATTATTATTATTATTTTATCCTATCTTACACTGCCTGATGTCTGAGACTGTAGCTCTTTAGGGGTAGAAAGCCCCCGTCTCTCTCCCATAGGTAGGCTTAATTGGGGGGGGGGAGAGAGAAAAAAACAAGATAAAGCAAAATGATCCATTTCTCCTGAAGCGCTGTATCAAATGTTTAGACAGTCCTGTTGGAATCAGTGTCATTCTGTGTGGTCCTCACCTCCCACACCCCCTCATGATGTCATTATCCTAAAGATGGTGGAGGGACGAAAACTGGTGAGAAAAAATGAGAGCTCATGATGGCAGGCAAGTAAACGAATTATTGAGTAGATCAAGTCATTCAAATGACCCAAATGGACTTGCTCTGTCCCTAGCGTGTGCTGGGAGTGGAGAATTTAGAGGGGGATCTGGACATGTGAAGTCTCTGGTCTCCCAGAGAGGAGCCCCCAGTGGTGATCAGTAGTTCTCTGCGAGACTGGCAGCTCTGACTGGCACAGTGGCTCCATGGATGGATGACCTAGCAGCCTGCTTCCACAGAGAAAGATAGCCCTGGAAGACTTATGGACCAGTTCTACTCTGCATTATAGGGTATGTCAGTTCAGGCAGACTAGAGGAACAAATTCATAGACACTCATATGTGTATAAAAAAGAGCTTCATATACAAGATCAATTGAACATCGAGGAAAAAATCCCAGCCCAGTCCTGATCAAGTCCATCGCTCTGATATTAACCCATATGTCTGATACCTATACATTTATAAATTTCTCTTCAGACTCATGAAACACAGGCAGTGACGCTGAATACAGGAAGACCACAGGCCGGTGGGTGGAAAGTCTTGGGGATCCATTGGCGGTATAAGTATCTCAGAGCTGGTGTGGGTCTCCACGTGGCTCCTTCAGCTCCAGGGCTCTAGTGTACTTCCATGTGTCTCATCATGAGGAATACATGCAGAGGGTCTGTGTGTATCTGGCCTCCGGGGAGCTATTTATCTCTATGGAGCCTCCAAATGAGGTCATTAAGCCGTGACCCGATTGACAGGCTAGACTCCACTCCTCCACAAATGGACACCAGATCATGCAACTGCCACAGGGACCAAGATGAGTGAGAATTAACTGGATGGCAGTGAACCATTTGGCTTGATCTCACAGAGTTTAACTTGCCGAGGGGTAAATAAACAAGCAAGTAAATAGAAAAAAGAGCTAACACCTAGGGCTCAATAGAAAGAAAATGTTTGGAGACTGTTGATGGCAGTACATGTACAAATGGGCTTCACATGCAATGGATGTATGTTTGGATTGTGATGAGAGGTGTATGAACTCTCAATAAAATGATTTAAAAATATAAGAAAAATTCAGTGCCTTTAAAATAAATAAATCAGACCAGTGGGGATTGCGTTTATAGAGGCAGGGATGATTGAGAGGCGCATCTGAGAGAGTGAGGAAGCTTCTCTGAGGAGGTGACATTTGAGCTGAGACCCAAAATTATGAAAATGATCCAGCCATGAGAAGAACTCAGCTGGGGAAACCATTTTGGGAAGTAGGAGCAACAAAGGAAACGTTCTGAAGAATCTAGCTATTTATACGCTCAGACAGAAAAATATTATCATCCCATTACGAAATTTTGTTTCTGTGTCTGTTTTCTGCACCAGCCTGTGAACTGTAAAAGTCATTCCAAAATTGTCAATTCCTGAAACATAGCTGCGGCTGTGTACCATTGAGGCAATTCCAAGTCATAGTTACTCCACAGAAAGAACTGCCCATTGGGCTTCGTAGGCTATAATCTTGACAGACGAAGATGGTCAGGTCTCTTCCCCACCCTTTCAGTGACTAGTGAGTTCTGCCTCTGACCTTTCCCTTAGTTGTCAAATGTTTTCATCATCTTGCCATGAGGACTCCTTATTATGTAGTAGACGGTCAATACATGTGTTGACCACTAAGCTTTTGCATCACCAGGTACTTCAGAGATACAGAAATGACCGTGTGAGGGCCTCTGCCCTCAACGGACTCACAGTCGCGATCACGAATGGTGAAGTGCTATTAATAGGGCCCGTGCTATTAATGTTACCACAGTGTTGGGAGAAAGAATGCCCGCTGTAGCTGGGAGATTTAGGAAAACTTCATAGAAGAGATTAAGTTTGGGCTGAGCTGGAAAAGGCACTCTAGCCAAAGGCTTTGCAAGGCGGCAAGGCGCCTGGCTGGTGCGCAGTCCCCGCACAGTTTGGGAATGGAGAGAATAAGTTAGAACCAAGAGTGTTTCAGAAAGAGCAGTGGCTTGCGCAGGGAGTGTGTCCAGATCACATCTGCCCACCAGCCATGGGTCAATGGCAACATCAGAAGGACTCATGACGCTACGGAGGGAAATGCTGGAGTTCTGAGCAGCAGGCTCGGGTGTTGATGCACGGCCAGGTGAGCAGAATGTAGCAGGAAAGAATGTTGTGCTTCCCTCCCTCCCTTCTTATCCCTGCCTCCAGGTTTCTCCTCTCGTCTTCCCTCTCCGCCTCATCCTGGATCCTCCTATCCTCGCTTCCCTTTTCTTCCCAGTCCCTTTCCTCCGCGCACTGACGGCACCGCCTGTATCCTCCGGCCTCTTCTCCACTCCTCCCCCTTATGCACCTGCGCCTTGCTCCACCCCTCTCTGGTGCTCGCCCCGCCCCATACCCCCCCCCCTTCCCCGCACATACGTCCCGCCCCTTCTCTCAACCAGCCCTCCACACCCCACTCAT
>PVJH01019023.1:0-43779 GCA_004026705.1 Nesogale talazaci
CAAGGTCATAAATCCAATCTTAGCCCATATATCTGATACCAGTCTATACAGTGCTCTTCAGACTCACAAGGCACATGCAGTGACGTCACATGCAGGTCAATCACAGGCCAATGAGTAGGACGTATTTGGATCTAGTGGCGTTGTAAGCAGCTCAGTGTTAGCAGGGGTCTGTCTCTATGTGGTTTTTCCAGGTCTGATTCCATCAGGGTAGGCCCATGTGGCTACTCCTCGGGAGGTCTCACACGGAGTTAGCCTTGTGTTTTGTCAATAAAACAGCACCTAGGGAGTGAACTGAGACAGATAGTGTCTCCTGCCTCCAAGAGGGAATTGCCACATTTCCCAGGATTCTCAGAGGAAAAGGCCATGCCCACAAAGAAGTCTCATTGGCTAGTTCCAGATTGACAGGTTAGACTTCACTCCTACACACTTCATCCTCAAATTGACACCAGATTAGGATTATGTAACAGGGTGGTATGTTCATATGCTTATTTACTCCATCAAAGCCAACGCTATGCATCTGTAAGAATGCACTGTGCATACTCTTTCTGACAGCATAAATTGCTGAATTCATTATATGTCCATTCATACCCATTACTAAATGGAATTATGTTAAAAACCATGTGTACTCTGGCATAATGGCTGTTTAAAGTATGTGTCCGATGTTAATTTCGATTAGAGAAGATCTTCCTTGTAAGTACTGACCTGGGATCTGACTCCTTAAGCTACAATTCAATTCTACAATGAAATGCCGAAAGGGGAGTTTTCCCCAACTCCTTCACAAAGCGAGCCGCTTCCTTCAGGTTTGAAAATGCCTTACCAGTGCATGCATCAGCAGAAACCTAAGCAGGGCCGCGGTGCTCCAAATTATTTGACAAGAGTGACATCTGGTGGCCCGTTTTCAGTTCCCATGGTTTCCCTGCATGTGGCTTGCTGCTGTCGGAAGATTCTACGGGGTACACTGCACTCACCCACACCAGACTCCCTGCCTTCAGGTGGCTACTAACTCATAGTGACCCTATAGGATGGGAGACCCCCAGCCCCTGTGGATTTCCAAGAGTAGAAAGCCCTGTCTCTCTCCCAAGGAGCATTTGGTGGTTTCAAGCTGTCCGTCTCGCGTTAACAGCCCACCTTGTCTCGTGGATCAGCTTAGCACCGGCCCTTCAGACCCACGGCTGTCAAGGTGATCCTGCCTCCTGGTGACTCTGCAGCACAGAGTGAGCCCTGAGTTGCTGCTGGGTTTGAACAGCTTGCCTTCTGGTTAGCAACTTGAACACAGCCCCTGCAGAGTGCCCTTGCGATTGATTCAGCCACCCTCAACACCAGAGCTCCCGAGACCTCGCTGCCTTACTGGGGAGGCTGTTCTGTTTAATTCACAGCAGGTAAGATTTGGAGTCAGGAGCACAGTGGTAAGTGCTTGGCTGCCAACCCAAAGCCCCAAGCTTGAGAATCATGTTCGCCATCTGCTCTTGTCAACCTTGGGAAGATCGCGTATTCTTCCATGTAGGCTCGAGAAACCAGTCATTCCAGGTGGAGACCTGGGATGTGAGGGGTCCCTGGTGTATAGGTTCTATTTGCCTTTTCTTCTGTAAGGTTTGGAGGGGGGGGCAGGCAGTGAACCTCCCACAGAGAAATTGCTACGTTGCTAATGCTCTAATTAGGTCAACATTGGGCTGCTAACCAAAGGTCTGCTGTTTGAGCCCAGCAGCCCCACTGCAGGAGAAAGGCGTGGCAGCGTGCCTCTGTGACGACTCCAGGCCTGGACAGTCTTGGCTGGAGTCATCCAGTCTGTTCCGTAGGACGGCTACTTGGAGTCGGAACCACCCGACCACAGCGGGTTTGCCGGTTGTTTGGACCGTTTATGCATGATGTTACCACCTACGAGAATTGGGAAGACCCTCGCCGAGGTGGATTGACAAAGTGTCCACAACACTGGGCTCAAACATAACCACTGTGAGCATGACTGCAGGCCTGGCCAGGGTTTTGTTCTGTCGGACAGGGGTGGCTACGAGTGGGGACTGCCTTGAAGGCAAAGGCAAAGATCATAGCAGCAGCAAGGTCAAGGACTAACTTTAAATAAAGGTTGAGCTCACTCAGCGGTTCCACAGAGGGAAGGCCTCCTGCTGTCAAGGTTAGAGCCCACCAACCCCGTGGAGCAGGTCTACTCGGTGACACATGGCATTGCCATTGCCTCCAGTCGGGATCAAGCTCAACGAGGAGTTTTCTAATGAGCGGTGATGGTCCTGGGGACGTACGTGGCCCTAAGAGAGAAGCTGTCCATTCGAGGCATCTCAGAAGAAAGGTGTGGCGGGCTGCTGTCCAAAATGCAGACATTGAAAACCTGGTGACGCACAGTTCTCTGACGTATAGGTTCTCCATAGGTGAGAACCCTCCCTACCCTGCAAAACCCAAATCTACTGCTCTCGAATCGATTCTGACTCATAGCAACGCTGTATAGGGTTTCCAAGACTATAAATCAACCTCATCTTTCCCCAGGGAGCATCCGGTGGGTTTCAGCAGTCCCATGCTTATCCCAGTGTCCCCAGGGTTGTCTTAAAAACATTTTATGGTACTCTGCGTGGCATTTTACAGGAAAAAAAGTGTCTTGGTCTACAGTTTATACACATTGTTTTCTGACATTAGTGGTCACCCCTTCAAGACAATAGCACCCTCCCTACCTTCTTTCCAGATTTCCTCCTTCTAGTCACCCTTCTTTCCCACCCTTCCTACCTGAGTTTCTGGGCAGGTGCTGCCCTTGGGGTGTCACGTGGTTGGTTATTCTGGGAAGCCCGTGCCCCCTGGGGGTTAGTGTTCACTTGGTAGGCCTATCTGTAGGATGGCTCTAAGGTGTCTCCATGGTTCTTCCAGTGCCCATCAGACCTGGGAGGCTGATCCTGTTTATGATTTTGAATTTTGTCCTACATTTTTCTTCAATTCTGTCCAGGACCATGTGCTGTGATTCTGTTCAGAGTGGTTTTTACGTGGCATCTAGGTACCATCTAGTTCTTCTGGTCTCAGGCCAGTGAAGGCTGTGGCATGTATGGTCTACTTGCCCTTTTTAGCTAATTGTTCTCTTCTCTCTGATCTTCTTCCCTCATGCCTGGACTCGGAGCGACCAGTAGTTGTATGCCGGATGGCTGCTGAAAGGCTTATAAGACTCCCTTGAGGACTCACTGATGTAAGGCCTTGTCTTGAAGTGCTTTGTTGTGCCTGTGGATGTCGATGTTCTTCTGAGCGAGCCAGCACTGTATTGGCAGTGAGTGAGAGTCACCAGCTACCTTGAGAATATCTTCATATTCTTGTCGACCACCATGTGAATGTTATCTTCGGTGAAGTTCCTGTCCATGTCTTTTGCTCATTTTTCAACTGGATGGCTTGTGATTGAGGTTTTAATGCTTTCAACAAATTTTAGAGATTAGTCCTTTGTTGGATATATTGTTGCCAGAGATAATTGTTTTCCTGATCTTCAGGGTATGGTTTTAGGAAAGATGTGTATACCCTTCAGATCCAGTAGTGTTGGACGCGTGTTGGCAGTTCTAAAGACCCCTCGCCTAGCTCTTCATCTCGGGTGTCATCCCAGGAAGCAGCCAGGGGGTCCTCTTTTTTGGCCCCGACTCCCGCTGGGCCTCAAAGCCAGGCTAGAATCTGTCACTCATCAGAATTCTCACAGCTCTAGGGTTCTTCGAGGCCTGGCACCATTCAGTGTCATCAGCAATGGAATGGAACGTTGGGTAGTCCCACCACTGCCCAGGGCCTGGTGTCATTGAGGAGGGGGCTTTCCATTGAGGAGCGAGTTGTCCTCAGATCCCTCTCAAACCATGTCATCCCATCATGACTAACGGTCACACGTGAATATGGTAGCAGTGCCATTACACAGACTCAAAGAGTCATCCGTATGAGAGAGTGGGCGAAATGGAGGTGGAGGCGGAGGAGGAGGAGGAGGAGGTAAGAGGAGAGAAGGGGAGGCCGGGCCCCACAGAAGAGATGCACCTTTTGGACGGAGGGTGGTGGTTCTGTGCTGACCCATAGTCGGTCCTGACTCATAGTGCCCTGTAAGACCAGAACCACCTGACTGCGTGTCCGAGGCTGTCTCGGCCAGCGCAGCAGACTTCCGGTCTTTTCCCTCCTAACGAGCAGCGTGTGGGCTCAAAGCACCGACTTTCGCTTTCGTAGCAGCTGAATGTGTTATCGTGCTCCTGCAGGGCTCTTTTGCGTTGTGGTACCCAGTGTTTTCAAGTTCCGCCAGTTTCCTTTTTATGGTCTTTAATTTGGGGGGATTTAGTACATATAACACATCATTCGTATTCCAGTCACATTAGGTAGAATTGCACGATTGCTCCCACAATCAGTTTCCAGTAACATTTTTTTTCTACACGGACTCATTGACATTGTCTCCTCTTTACCACCCCCACCCCCCACACACCCCACTCCCTCCAAACCCCTTGTTCTACTTGCTGTCCCTATATGTTCATCAACCCTGGGTTTCTTGTACTGAAAAATGGAAACGCATTTAACACAGCTGTGTTAGATTCTTCTTGATGTAATATTTGCCACGTATTCCTTTCATGCCAAAAAGGGCATTAAAACTCTTATGGGGAAGTCTGAAAAGTTTGTAAATATATTTGTTCTCTTCTAAAATTAACACAGAGATTTGAAATTACTCCTGTCAACAGCATATTTGTTTAAATTTTACTCTTGGCTCATCCTACTAGGGATATTAATGTAAAAACTTGCATTCCTGTTTATTTTCATTCTTAATACCCGCGTTACTTTGGGCTTGAAAATTAAGTATTAGAACCTACTGCTTGCATATTCCTTTATCTGTACCTAAAATATGACAAGTTACGGATGAAGAAGCAGTCTAGTCTCTTCAGCAAGGTCCTGGGAGACACCCATGCCCTGTCCTCACTTTCATGCCAGTTGCTGTGATGACAGGGAGCCTTCCGTCCATCTGGAAGGTTCTAGGGCTGGGCTTGCAGGATAATGGTCCGGCCTCTGATTCACAGAGGCTGCCTGGAAACGGAAGCAGATGTGGGTCCTCGGAGAGCAGACTCTGCCCAGCACAGCACCCTGATTCAAAGATGACACCTCTTCCCACCAACCGGTCCTGTAGACTTTTCGATTCGGAGAACAGAGACCGTCTCTGATGGAAGAGCACCTGTTTCCTCCAACACCAGCTCGTCCCCCTTGCAGTACCTGCCTCAGTTGCTGCTCCTTTTGCTTTGTCACTAATCCCTGGAGAGCGAGGCGGAGAGGAGACGGAGTTGCACCAACCCTCCCTCCGCGGGAAAAGCAAAATGGAACCACAATAAAGAAACAAACCCGAATCACTGTCCATTAGTAAGCCAAACAAAAAGAGTCCCCCAGAAAACCAAACCTGTGCTTAATGATCTGATTCCTTGTGGTCGGTAAGGTCGAGTAGAACTACCTTCTGGAAGCCGACTGCTGTGTGTTTCTCGCTGTGTGTTCTCCAGCTGTTGACCTTTTGAGTTCGCAGCATAGTGCTTAACCACCACGCCACCTTGCAGCTCCCATACACAGTGCACACAAGCTCGTTTTCGCTGTTGGATTTTCTTTTTTATTAAATCATTTTATTGGGAGCTCACATACCTCTTAGCCCAATCCATGCACACATCCGTTGTGTCAGGCACATTTGTACATCTGTTGCCATCATTCTCAAAACATTTGCTTTCTACTTGAGCCCTTGGTATCATCAGTTTCTCCCTTTTCCCCCCTCCCTTCCCGCTCCCTCTCGTGAACCCTTGATAATTTATAGATTATTATTTCATCATATCTTACACTGTCTGATGTCTCCCTTCACCTACTTCCCTGTTGTCCATGTCCCAGGGAGGAGGTTATATGTAAGTCCCTGTAATCAGTTTCCCCTTTCCACCCTACCTTCCTTCCACCCTCCCGGTATCCCCGCTCTCACCACTGGTCCTGAAGGGATCATTGTCCTGGATTCCCTGTGTTTCTGGTTCCTATCTTTACCAGTGTACATCCTCTGGTCTAACCGGTTTTGTAAGGTAGAATTCAGATCATGATAGTGGGAGGGAGGAAGCATTTAAGAACTAGAGGAAAGTTGCATGTTTAATTGTTGCCACACTGCACCCTGATTGGGTTACCTCCTCTCTGCAATCCTTCTGTAAGGGGATGTCCAGTTTGCCTACAGAGCATTTTTTAAAAATATTAATTTTTAAAATCATTTTATTGGGGGCTCATATAATTCTTACAATCCATGCATCCATCCATTGTGTGATAAGCACATTTGTACATTTGTTGCCATCATTCTCAAAACATTTTCTATTTAAACTCATTGTATTTTTTATTCTCCTCTCCCACCCAGGATATCTTTGAAGATGCCTTGGAAGCCATCCCTACGTAAGTAACACAGAAATAAGAAATGCATAGCAAAGAAAAATGGATTATTCCTTTACATTAAATGTTTTCTTATTTTTTGAACATCATGCCTATTTAAAAACAAGTGACTTCTCTGTGATTTAAGAGTTAGGAGTTAGGATGGGTGGAGGGAAGGTGGGATAGAGAGGGGGAGCCAACCACAACAATCTACATATAGCCTCCTATGGGGAGGGGTGGAGGGGAGATATGTCGGGCAGTGTAAGATATAACAAAATAATAATTTATAAAGTATTGAGGGTTGGTGGGATAGGGGGAGCAAGGATGGAGAGGAGAGGATGAGAAGCTGGTATCAAGGGCTCAAGTGGGAAAGCAGATATTTGGAGAATGATGACGGTAGCAGGCATGTGAAGGTGCTTGGCACAGTCTATGTATCTATGTATTGTGAGAAGCCCTCAATAAAATGATTTAAAAAAAGAGTCAGGAGGCAATTATGATTACAAAGGCGTTTAGCTAAATTAACTTCCAAATATATTTTGAGTATAATTTCTTTTAACACTGATTAAAAGAAAAGAATGCTTACACCAATTCTCTTTGTTTTTAATCTCACTTTCTAATCCCTGCCCATGCATTTTGCTACGATTGGTCTCCTAGGAGGGATTTTTGTTTTTGTTTTGTGCAGAATCGAGAGCATTTCTGATATGCTTACAGTAGCTTTTATAGTCACTTATTGGAGCAAATGGAAGGTCGCCATTTACTTACCCATTTCCTCATTGTTGTGACAGAAAGTTAAAACCGAGTACCAAATATTTTCGTGTGTACAGCTTTGTTATATTTTTGAATCGTTTCCAAGGGTCAATTCCATAGATGTTGAACTAGGGTAAATAAAAAAGGATGAAAAAAAAAAAGATGAATATTTTTAATCCCTCTTTATTAATGTCTCAAATTGCCTTTCAAAAGAGGACTTATTGCTTCCATGGCAACAGTACCTGTAGGTGAAGTGGTTTTAATGATAGACTCATCATCGTCTCCCGACTGCTAACAGGTCAGTTCTGACGCATAGCGCCCCCGTGTGGGGGTAGGGCAGACATGTCCCTGGGAGACTAACTTTTTTTTTTAATTAGAAAAATTTATTTTGAGACTGTAACTCTTTACAGGAGTAGAAAGTTCTGTCTTGCTCCTGGTTTTGAACTGCTAGCCTTGCTGTGAACAGCCCAACGCATAGACATTACATCACCAGGGCTCCTCAGAATCACCATACCAGTGTTGTCGGAAATGGTTTTTTGCTACTTTAACCATTGAGTGATACAAACTTGTTCTTAGCTTAAACTTTCCCCCTATTATTACCATTTGATTATAAATTGCATATCCTGTTATGTGAACTCTATTCTTTCACCTGCTTTACCTTCCCCCCGAAGACTTTTACGTATATGCACTAGACTTTAAATTGTATATGCCATCTTGTTTTCTCATATTTGTTTCAAACCTCACTCTTCCCCCCCCCCCCTTGCTGGAGTTTAGAGTTGCAAAATTTCATCTTGTCCCAAAGTTTTAAATGTTTAAGTTGTTGACTATGACGTGATAACAATGTATTGACCTTTTCTTTTGAGAGCAGCCTTAGACTTAAAGGATTATAAAGTGATGCCCCACACCCAGTGTCCACTGCGATGGCCCTCCTTCCTTATGATGGCACATTTGTCTCCGTTAATGACATCACTGATGACGCGGTGGACCCGGTTTCCATGGTCACTGCCACAAGGGGAACGTCATCACTTGGTTGTGCCCACACTTAGTTCCGTAGTTTTCACCTTGTCTCTCTTTTCGGTCCCGGGACCCTGTCCAGGATCCTGGGACCACCGCTGGGGCAGTTGCCCAGACTCTTCTTATTTTTGATGACCTTGACAACTCTGGGAGGAGTGGTCAGTTATG
Organism: Nesogale talazaci; assembly: GCA_004026705.1. NCBI lineage: Eukaryota > Metazoa > Chordata > Mammalia > Afrosoricida > Tenrecidae > Nesogale > Nesogale talazaci. The sequence continues at coordinate 8,284 of PVJH01019023.1, forward strand.
CTGGTCAAGTGTTTTGTAGACAGTCCCTCTCCTTGGCTCTGCCTGATGTTTTTTTCTCATCGTTCCACTGAGGCCTTGTGATCTTGGGGCCCCTGGATGGCACAGATGATAGACAGTCCACTGCTAACCGTCAGGTGGCTGGTTTCAACCCACTGGGCAGCACTGCAGATCACAGGCCTTGTGGTCGGCTCCCATAAAGGAAGCTTACAGCGACGAAAATCCCAGCTCAGGGCTGCTCCGAAACACAGGCCGTTATGGGCTGGGTGGTGTTTTTCAAGGGAAGATCCCAGAGGTCACGGACTGTTCCCGTGGGGGAGCCAGGAAGCCAAAGAGATTTCAGGTGAGGGCAGGTCTGACTGATAGAACCCACAGAAGCAATGACCAGCACCCGGGTTTCTCTGAGCTCCCTTTGGCTGAGCAAGGCCAGCTGTCTGTGCCATTGGGAGGGCTGAAAGGCACCAAACAATTCTAAAAGAAAGATTCATTGGTTCTTTAAAACTCAAACACTTGAATAAAGAAGCCTCAAGTCTTCAACTTAGCCCAGCTGGATTTAAAGTATATCCCTCATTCTCCCATCCCAGATGTTGTGAGCCACCATTTTCCTAGTCCATGGATAGGGAAGTTGCATATGACACTATTGTTTTTTTTTTTTTAATATAGGTTTTATTGGGGGCTCTTACAGCTCTTATAACATTCAATACATTGTTCGTATTAAGCATGCTTTTACACATGTTACATTATTGTCAAGTAATACATCTATTAACATAATTACATTCCTCCTGCTCTGGTTCTGTGAACGCTATGTCCTTCTCATTTTCAGCCACTATAGCGTCTTATGCTTCTATTTCTGGCTCTCAGAACAGCAGCCTCCAAACAGGAGGCCTGTGAATCGGGAGGTGGCTTTGACTTGTGACTCCCTGGAGCCCTCTGTGTGCTTTAAGATCATGGACCTCAGAGACCCATGTGTCTTGGCTTCTTTGTTCTACCATCAGCTGTGTTTCAATGTTTTCATTCTGCAAGCCATAAATAGTCCTTTAAGTTGAATTTAATTTCTGATTAACTTTTCCCTTCATTACCTCACTAGTGGTTTTTCTTTCTTTCTGTAGTTATTTGCTGTTGACAGATTTTCTTCCCTCTTCTAAATTTAACTTCCCTGTCAAGCTAGGTCCAGCAAGTCCAAAGGCTTGTTCAGTCTAGATTGTCTTTGTGTTTCTGTTGAACATTATTTTATGTGACCCTTAAGTTAAAGGGACCAGATTTTAAGCCGGACACCATTGGACTGCGGGGGGTGGGGAGAGAGGAGAGATTCTTGTTTAAAAATGTGGTCTATATGGAGCAAAATAAAAATTTTCAAAGAACTCAAAAATAGTATTGTGATATATTTATTTTCATTTTAAAACTCCGTAGGACGTTGCTAATTGTTAAAAAGCGGGATGTCTGGTCACTAAGCTAAAGCAGCAGCAGCAGCAGCCGCAGCATGCTGGTCTGATCCCTAGGGAGCAAGAGAGAGAGATGGGGGCGGGCCTTGCAGAGCCATTTACCTCTTTGGCCTCCAGTCAAGTGCGACCTGATGAATCCCACATGGTCCTTTTGGCCAGGTTGGCAGAACAAACCTAACTATCACAGGCCAGGTGTTTGTTTCACTGATAACGCTTCCGTCGGCCTCTCTGCTGTTGTCAGTCCGGCCCTCTGGCCCGCCTGACGCATGCTTGCTGCCTGTGAAGGCTTCCTCTTGGCTTGCCTTGTGAAGACCCTAGACTGGAGGTCGGCAAACTTGAGACTGAAGAGCCCATCCTGTCCCTCCTAACAACTTCAAAATCACTCAAGAGCCTTAAATATGGTTTTCCAAATAAATGAAATCACAGTGATCTGAAATAACAATCTTCACGTTTTCATTAGCTTCAGAGCCGCACAGTCACACTGAAAGAGCTGCATATGGCTCGTGAGCCGTGGTTTGCCGACCACTGTCCTAGACTAACAGGATGGAAGCCTTAAATGGTTTCCGCGAAAGAAAGCCATTTCATGCTTTTCCTTTTCTGCCTAATGGACTCCACACTGAGACGCCGAGTTTTCTAATTCTGGATCTTTGCGGTACCAATTGTGTGGTTGTAATTGAGGAACTGTTTTTGGAGGTGGCTGGTTTTGCTGGTTGGTAGACCATATAAAAATCATGACATTTCAGTGATGCCCCTTCCCCCCCCCCCCAATAAAAAATCTTGCCATTTAGGACCAGAAGGAAAAAAATAAGAGTACCTGGCCTTTCTGCTCCTCCCTACCCCCTTTGGCTTGCTTGTTAAAATAATGGTACATTGAACATGCCTTTCTTTAACGTAAAGCCAGATATGAATTCTGTGGGACCTCTCCAAGGGGGTAATTCCACAGGAAGGGCTGCAAATGATACCTGTACCTGCTGTCGCCTCTGGCTTCTTGCTTTGAGCTGTTCCCTGGCTGGCTGGACGTCTTGGTGTCCAGTTCCCACACCTGGCTATTGCTTTTCCAGGTGTTTGTGCGGTACCGGTGTCTCCGACTATCCAGAATGGAGCGGAACGGGACAAAGTGCCGTGTGTCAGTTACTGGAGAGTCGGGTCCACCTCACAGAGTGTTTGCTAGTCTGGAACTATGCCCCACGCAGGCTTTTCCCTTCCTGTATTTTGGAAGTACGTTTTCAGAGGGCCCGTGAGTGGATTTGAACTGCCAACCTCCTAGCAGCGATTTGCACCTCGCAAGGACGAGTAAGCACTGTGTTTCTGAAGTTCCTGCCTTCTGGTTGGGAGGGCTGGTGGGATGGCAGCTGGGGAAGAGGTGGGAGCCTGCCATGTAGCAGGAGTGGAGCAGATGCAGCAGCCCCAGGCGCTGCCCAACAGCCCTGGGACAGGGTGGCCAGAGTGCGGGGTGGGGACGCTGAGGGGCCACTGGGATGCTTGAGATGGTTAAAGCAGGTGGCGAGAGTTTTGCTCTTCTTGCTCATAAGCACCCCAGGGCTTCTCATTCAGTGGTTGAGCCTGCTGGGTGCTAGTCACCGATAGTCAAGACGTTGCTTTAGGTGGTAGTGTAGAGAAGTTGTGCCAGATAGAGGTCGGATTTATGTTTAAAGATGGTTAGAACAGATGTGTGCGTAATATGTTCTCAGTGGTGATCTTGTACACACTGCGGCAGCTTATTAAAGTTGTGGATTTATCCTTCCTCACAAAATTGGGTGTGCGTGTGCCAGGCCCTGAGGCAGTGCGAAATCGGGGATGGGGGGATGGGGCGGGGCACGCGTGTGCTTGTGCACAAGACCTGCCGTGAATCTGCCCGTAGCATTCCCGTTAAAGCAGACAGCAGTCTGTAGCCATGGGAGAAGACGCTGCAATGGGAATAAAAATATTTTGTAGTATATCACTTCATAGGCGCCGCTTGCTCTCTCACGTCTCTCTTTGGAGATTCGAATGCAGATTACACTGGAAGGAGGCCTGTGGGGCTGCCTGGCCACCTGCCCCATGAAGTGAGATCAATTAGTGGTGATGTAATCATTTGGCTTGTTCTGTAGTTAATTAAGAGTAAAAAACAGTGAGTGATTGTTGAGAAATATCTAGTTAGTACATTGTCTCCATGGTGGTTAGGTAACAAATAATAAAGAGAAGCAGAATTGGATTTATTTTTATTTTTGTTGTTTTTTTTTTATCACTGCCCTCTGGTGGTGGAAGTAGGAGGCCCAGCCCTTGCTCCTGTGGAACTGCTGCTGGAATTGAACCTCCATCCCAGTCCCACGCACAACCACTATGTCATCGGGGCTCAGTCCTTATTTTTATTTTTAAAAATAATCTTTTCTTTTTCATATTCTTCCAAAAACTACTGGTGGGTTGGTGATCGGTTACCATCCTAAACCTGTTTAGCTTGCACAGGGGGGGCCTGTCTTCTCAGCAGAACGGAAGTCACTCAGATAGTGCAGGATGAAGAATCTTCTTTGAACGATTCTGTAGAAGTAAAAACCGATGTTCGTAGTATATCTCTGTACCCTATGAGATAATTTATGTAAAAGCCAATTTTAAAACTAGAGTCGAAAGTAAATTTAAGGGAATCGGTTCACCACACTCTCCCGTCGAATTGGTTCTGACCCGGTGGGGAGAGTAGATCCGTGCTGTGGGTTCTGGGGCTGCAGGCCTTTATGGGAGCAGAAAACCTCACTTTTCTTCTGCGAGTGGCTGGTGGGTCTGAGCCAGTCAGCACCCCAAAGTGTGACACAGTGCACTAGCAGGGTGTCAGGTACCAGTGACTGCGTAGTATTAAGATAAGAAGCTTGGCTGTTTTTGTCAAGTGGCTATCCTCCTACAAGGCAAGGAATCATGATATAGATAGCTGTTTTAATGCAGCCTCCAGATGTAAAAGCACTTTATAAAGAACAAGAAAGAGAATGTCGTGTTAGACATTACAGCGATGTAAGAAGTCATTATCACTTCCAGCCCAGATAATCTCTCTCCGGCCGAGGCCCTTCCCCGTCAGACCAGGGATCATTGGACTAGACCTACTTGGCATGACTCTCGCTTGCTGTTATTTTTTTTTTAAATGCCAAGTTTAAGGGTCTATAGACACTCCCAAGCTGAAAACAGAAAGGGTTGCATGTGTTCCCCCACTGGGGCTGAGGTGGCAGACGTGCCACACGGGATGTGGCGCTGAGTCTGAGTCTCCAGGTCTCCCCCCGCCAACCCCGCCCCCCATTGGCGGCGCATGGTCAGGCTGAGTGTCTCCGTTGATGTCTAGGCCTGGGGCTGCAGGGCGGAGGGACATAGGTATGCTGACGTGTGGCCACGTTAACAAGTGGGGGATCTTGTTTACTTACAGAAAGCAAATCCCGGCAAATAATTTCCTATTCTTTAGGCCCAGAAATGTGTTTTAAGCAAGAGTAAAAAAAAGAGTGATGGTTTCGACCATAAGGCTGGTTATAAAAGAACTCACCGAGGGGCCGGAGAGGAGATGAACACATTTGAAGCAGGGCTAACACCAGAAGCAGTTCCAGAAAGAGAAGAACCTTTGGGAAGTGGGAAGAGGGCTGGAGAGCAGGCAGGCCGGCCTGTCAGGCTGCCCTTGAGGTTCCGTAGCTGGGGCTTAAGACAACAGTCATCCTCTCTCAGCTCTGGCGTCAGAAGTCTGAAAGGGGTCTCCCTGGGCCTATTCGAAGGCCTTACTTGTGTTCCCCTGGGCAGCCCAAAGGAGGAACCCATTTCCTGGCGTTTTCCTAGCCTCCTGAACTGGATTCCTTGGCTCATGTCGCCTTCCTCTGACTGTAAAATCCAACAGCATCGTCAGACTTCTCTCTGCCTCCATGGTGTCAGCTCCTCGGCCTTCTTGTTCAGTCTGCCTCTCACTTGGGGCACACACATGGGTGCATTTAGAATCCACTCAGACCATTTAGAAGGATCTCCCCCTCTCAAGGCCTTTACCTGTATTTTAATCACATCTGTAAAGTCTCCTTGGTCATGTAAGGCAGCATTCGCGGGGTCCATGGGTTAGGGCCTGGGTATCTTTGTTGTCGATGGTTGCTGTGGAATAGGAAGAGGCCTTCAGAAAGCTTGTGGAAGAACAGAAGGAGATTTTCCATTGAACCACCTGAACCCTGCTTGTATGCATGTGCCCGAAGCATGCATGCATGCGTGCGGACACACACACAGACACACACACACGCACGCACACACACACAATGGGATTGACTTACAGCCATGTGGTAGAATCAAGATATTTAGAAATTTCCACAAGTCCTTTTCATATTGGTAAAACTTTTAAATATATTTTATTAATGATTAGAAGAAACAAAGTTGCGATTATTTCGGAAAAGAGATTTAAAACAGAACCATCTTTTTAGAGTAGTCTTAGATTTCTAGAAAAACTGAGCAAACTGATCTCCTGTCTATTCCTGACACACACTTTTCCTATTAACATTTTTTTACTTTGTTGTATTTGTTGCAATGAATGGGCCAGTGTTGGCCCATTGTGACTGAAATTCATATGAGGAGCACTGGTGGTGCGTTGGTTACATGTTTGAGCTGCTAACGGAAAGATCAGTAGTTCCAATCCACCTGCTAGCCCATGTGAGAAAGACGAGTCAGTCTGCTTCTGTAAAGATGTGCAGTCGCAGACGCCCCAGGGAGCAGGTCTTCCCTGCCCATAGGCTTGCTGTGAGTAGGAATCAACTCAGTGACACTGAGCTCAGAACCCACACTCTGTTTAGATTTTCTTAGTTTTTACCCAATATCGTTTTTGGATTCTGGGACATCATACTCCTTTGGTTCATTTTTTTCTGGTTTCCCACCTAAAAAAATGGAAAAGAGTTCCGCTGGATAGAGCTTTTGTGGTATATACCACTTTCCTGATAGGCGAGCATTGAGCAGCTTCTAAGTTAGTGCACCCAGTGGCATCACCCAGGAAGCGTCTCTCTGGTCACAGTAAATTTTTTTATAAAAGCAGTTTCAAACCTCATTTTTTGTGATGGTTGACTTAAGAGAACAGTGCGCAGCTGTGAAAATTTGTTTCTTGCTTGGGAAAAATGCTGTAGAAACTGCTGTGATACTGAACAAGGACAGTGCTATGGGGAAATCTCAAATATATGAGCGGTTTTCTCATTTCAAAAAAGGTGAAATGTTGATTAACAAACCTCATTTTAGATGTCTGTCAACTTCCTGAACAGATGAAAATGTTGACAAAATTGATGCACTTGTGTTCAGAGAACAATGATGGACCATTAAAGAGACAGGGAAATTATCTGGACTGTCTTGGAGCTTGGTGCAATGAATTTAAATGAAAGATTTGGGAATGAGAAGGGTCACTTTGAAATTTGTGCCTCAGGTTCTGACTGACCAGCAAAAATAGGAAAAGAAAGAAAGAAGAGACATGCAGTTCTTTGAAAGAACAGAGCTCTGCATTTACTCAATCCACCCCCCCCCCCCACCAAGGTCATTACTGGTGACGAGACATGGTGCTATTTTTATGACCCCGAAAGCAAACATCATTCAAGCCAGTGGAAGACTCCATTGTCACCCCCTTCAAAAAAAGTTTATCAAGTGAAACCAAAAGATCAAGACGATGCTCATTTGTTTTTTTGATGTGAGGGGGATAGTGTATTTGAAGTTTGTTCTACCAGATCTGACTGTTAATCAAACTTTCTATTCAGAAGTTCTAAAAAAAATTGCATAACAGTGTGCAATAAAAAAGGCCTGATTTGTGGGAGATGGGGGATTGGTTTTGCCACCTCAACAGTGCACCTGCTCACGCAGCCATAACAGTGTGTCTCTCTCCTCTTGCATCTTACACACTTGATCTTGCTCTGTGCAACTTCTTTTTGCTTCCTCGAAGGAAGAGGGACATGAAGACTTAAAATAGGTGAAGAAACAAATGAGGGAGGTGCTGTCAGTCATTGAAACAGATGGGTTTGAAAAATGTTTTCAAAAATGGGATAGCAGTTTTGACCAATGTATTAAGTGTAATGGGGAATACTTTGAAGGTGATAAGGTTGTCTTATTAAAAATTTTTTTTTAAATACATGGTTTGGGGTGGTGGTGGTGGTGATTCCAGAATTTTGGGGTACCCCCTCGCATTTTCTTAGGTTCTTCTCACTGTGACTGTTTCATAGTCTACTTTTATTTCATGATCTTGACAGTTTTTCTTCTTTTTTTTTTTTTTGTGGGCATCACTGCCCCCTGGTGGGAGTAGGAGGCTCAGCCTTGCTCCTGGAGAGTTGCTGCTGGATTTGAATCGCCAACACTGTGGGCTGCAGTCCTGCACACAACCACTACGCCACTGGGGCTCAGCCCTCTTCTTTTTTAATTGGGGACTTGTACAACTCTTATCACAATCCACACATCCATCCATTGGGGACCTTGACAGTTTGGAAGGATACCGCTCAGGGGTTTCATAGGCCATGCGCTTCTATTGACATGGGTTTGGTGTTTTTCTCACTGTGAGCGTGAATCTGTGATGTGATGTACTGAAAGATGGCATTTTAACTCTGTGGGTTTTGAGGAGGAGCCCACAGAGGGGAGGTGCCAGTGTCATCATATCAGGGACACAGCGCTCAACATGAGTGCTCATTGTTGCTGTTGACCTTGGTCACCTGGTTGTGGTAGTGCGTGTCAGGTTTCCCCAGGGCGAAGCTGCTGTTCCGGTCTCCCCTCCCTACTAGGAAAGAATCCAGTATGTGTTGCTGGTGCTTACCCGCTTACCCGTGGAAGCTGCGATACTTGTCTGCTTGGTGACGCCTAGATTGCATCAAATTGTTCATCTAAAGGATTCTTGTCAAATTGTCAGCTTCCCACGTTCTCAAAGGTGCCTTATTTTTAGCTTCCATGAGATTCTGAGCACGTCTCCATTATTTTTAGGTTGGAGCTTGCTGAGTGGCCTACCTTTTTCAATTCCTCCGAGGCTATGTTCTAGTTAGTGCATCAATTAAATGCATCCAATCCTTACAGGCTAAATGAACTGCCCTCGTACACATTGCTGGACACAATATAAGGAAAAGGAGAACACAAGGGGACTTCAAAAAATCCATGGAATAATGGAATGGAAAGGGAGTGGAATGTTTTCTGGAACGTTTGGAGACCCCCTTGTACACACAGGGTAGGCTTTCTATCGGTAGGACGTGTAGGTGTTGCTTGCACTATGCTGGTTATTTTGCCCTTGGCCATGCTGCTCTTTGCTGTCCCTGAGAACCCCGCCCTTGACGAGGCTAGGTGCCCTAGGCCTTCCAAAGCACGCTTTCTTTTCCTAGGTAGCACATATTGGCTCTCAGTAAGCGATGATCTGACTTTCCTACTGGACTGGACCTCAGACCACATGTGCTGGCCTCACTATTGTGTTCCCAATGTCCCACCCACCAAATACAGAACACACAGGTGTGTGCCAACCCACTGCCATGTCACATGTTTGGTTCCTGAGCACTTTTAGAAATATGGGTGGCTCACAGGGCGTTTGGAAGATAGGTCTGGTGATCCTCTCTTCAAAATAGCAGCCCCCCCGGGAATCCTGTGGAGCACAGTCCCACCCGGACCCACGGGGTCACGAGGCGTCAGCGTACGAGGAGGTTGTTCTCATGGAAAGTTCACGGTCGTGCTGTGTAGTGTGCAGCACACAGGCAGTGTGACGGAAACAGTGCAGCTCTGCAGCTTCTTCTGGTGAGATCTAAACACCTGCCTGAGTGGTTCCAAAAGGATGGAAAATAACGTTGACACCGGCTTCAATGTTTTATAGCACTTGTGCTAGTTTCAAAAATAAACCATGTGCGTGCACAACACACGCATGCACGCACTTGCCATGGCTCCATGAAGGAAGAACTGTAAATATTACCCCAAATTACCGGTGGTTATTTCTGCATTATAAGTTTGTGGCTGGCTTTATTTTATCCTTGACTTTCTAGTTCTGTCCAAAGAATTTACTATTTTATAATCAGGAAATATCAGAATCTAATCCTTGATATTTTTATAATTAAAAAAAAAAATAGCCCTGGCTGAGCCCCGGTGGCATAGTGGTTGAGTGCGGGACTGTGACCCACGGGCTTGGCGGTTCAAATCCAGCAGCAGTTCTCCTGGAGCAAGGCTGGGTAGCTTCCATGACCACCAGAGGGCAGTGATGCCAAAAAAAATAGCCCCACAATAAAAACAGGCCGGTTTTATTGTGTGCAGAGTACTTTAGGGAAGTCCAGAAAGTTCCCTAGCCCTGGACCACCTTGACCTACAGAGCACTTCGTCCGGCTCACAGCAACCCCCTCGGACAGAGGAGAACTAGCCTTTGAGGTTACTTAGATTGTAAATCTTTATGGACCCAGAAAGACTCCTCTTTATCCTGTGGAGCAGTAGGGAGGTTTGAGTTGCAGACTTTGTTGTTAACAGCCCAATAGCCCAATGTATAATTTTCTGCTCCCTGAGGGCTCCTGTATAAAAGTAGTGATCTATATGTTATCAAGATATAGTATACTTATGCTATATAAGTATTTTATTAAATGTATAGTAAATAAAAACAAAACATTTGCACTCAAGTCCTAGATACTCTATCTAGGACTTCTGAGGCCTACTGCCCCTTTTGTGTGTTTATCTCTGTGCACACGCATACACATATATGGACTCTACAAAGGATTTCCAAGGCCCTGCCACCTCCTTTAAAAAAAATCGAATGTTTTTAGAGTGATGATGGCAACTAATGTACAAGTGTGCTTGACATAATGGATGAATGTGTGGATTGTGATAAGAATTGTATGAGCCCCCAATAAGACAATTAAAAAAAATTACTCAACACTTTTCTGGTCATTACAAACATCTATACTATAGCCCATTATTCAGGATAAAGTCTAGGTATCGACTTCCCTCACTCCTCAGTATTGTTCATTTTGGAAAACACTGCCGAAAATGTAGATGGATGAAGATAGCCTCACCTTTCTCCATTGGAGAAGCAGTTGCTGGTTTTGAACCACTGACCCGAGTTAGCAGTCTAATGCTTACCATTACAGCATCACCTGGGCTTCATGCATGTGCCTATAGGTACATATATTTATACATACACACATTCAGTTTCATCAAGGCCAGTTCAAATATTCTTTTTCTAATATTAATGCTTAAAGTTACCTTGGAACCACCTTGGTCTGACTGTCAGGCCTTTTGCATTTGATTCACTTTGGTAATTTCACTTTGCTGCATTTAATCCGTCAGGGAAGTCAGGGAAATTGCCGTTCTCTTTCCAGTGCTGAAAAGGTCTATGGGCTGTGCAATCCAAGTCTAACCTGAGCATGCCGGCGTGCTCTTAAATCGTCCTCGACACAAATGTAGCTCGTTAGAATCCCTGGGGTAAAGGAAGAAGTCATTCCCAGACCCTGGAGTTGTTGTCAATGCAGGTGATTTGTTTTCTACTTGCCCGCTTGCCGAGCATAATGAAGCAGTGACGGATTAGCCCGAGACTGCAGCAGGGATGGGAGGGAAATCTCCCGGCATCCCTTCCTGCTGCAGGTCTCGGCAGCACCGGCAGCCTGGGTAGCTGCCACTTTAAGTGACAGGTCTCAGACGGGCATCGGGGAGCTCTGGGGTGCTGTCAGCTGCCTCGGGAACTTCATGGCTTATGCCTGCCCGAGGACCGGGAGGACTCCCAGAAACAAAGCCGACACTGAGAATTCTTGTTGGCTTTTAAAAAGCCAGTAGAAGAGAGGGAGCGACATCTTCACAGTGGGACCGTGGCTATTCCTCCAAAGTTAACAGCCGCTGTGGATCTGTGAGTATGTGGTATTTATCTAGCGGTTCTCCTGGGTCAGATCATCACGTTCTCTTGAAACCTGTGACGGTCGAACAGAAGGAAACAGCTAGGTGGATTTTAAAACTCAGAGTAGATGTTCATCGGGGATCTGCTGTTTTTGCTGTCTCCATCCAAAGGCTTCATTTCAGCCTTGCTAGGAAGTCTCCAGCACTCCCTCGACCCCTCGCTCCCTCCCTCCCTCCCGGATTGATTGAACTTCCTAAGGGCAAGTGCAGAAAATAGCGTATCTCCCTGCCAAGGAGGTCCCGGTCCCCCCTGCTGCCAGGTGTGTGTGTGGGGGGGAGGCGGAGGCGCAGGGCTCTGCTGCAGAACAATGGCAGGATCACGTTGGTACTTGCTGGGTCTGCCCAGGTCCTCTGCTGGCTTCCTAACAGGATCCATTGTTTGGCCAGGGTCATTAAAACCTTGCAGATTGTCGGGAGGCATGCTCAGAATGCAGGGTGTCGATAGCGTGGACCTTCACCTCCTGACGGGCTGGCTGGGCTCCTGGCAGAGGATGACGGCGCACACTGACCTGGGCGTCACCACCCTCTCCTAATTGTGCATTTGCCATGGGGCCATTTTCTGCCTGACGCAGACCCAGAAGTCTCCATGTCTGCCCTTGATCACGGTGCCCCACTTTCCTCCGTGGGCTGCATTAGAGGTTAGAATTGTGTAATCGCTGGATTTTCATTGAATCCCCTCTGAACATTTTGGAAAGACAGAGGCAAAGACCTACCGTAACACACACACACACACACACACACACACACACACATACACACACACACGGCGTTTTTCCTTTTTTTCTGACAACTTTTTTACAATAAGCATATAACTTAGACAGCAATGACAATAATCGGCTTTGCCGTCCCAGTCCCACTTAGTGTGACTTTCCTGAAACTCTCTGTCCTCCCTTTGCCCTCTCCCCGCTTCCTTTGCTGACCGCTAATAAACTTTGGTGACGGTACCTCTACCCTTCCCTGTCATTATATAACGAGGTCCTATAATATTAGTCCTTTTGCAATTGGCCTATTGCGCCCCACATCTCGTATTCAAGCTCCACCCATACTATACCAAGCCTCAAGATGTGGTTTCTCCCTCTGAGTAGGACTCCGCTGTACGGAATGTGCTTTCACATACAAACACAAGCATTTGGAGAGCTAGGCTGTTCCCTTTAGCCTTTTGGCTTGTGTGACGAGTCTCTGCTGTCAATCCCTTGTGAGTATGTGTACCTAGTCATGTGACCCCACTGATGGCACATAGACCCTGACTCACTGCCACCCCACATGGGACAATCCGGCTGTAAATCTCGACAGCACAGGCTAGGATAGCTTCCCTTCTCCTGAGGAGCAGCTGGTAGGTTTGAACTGGTGACCAGTGGATAGCAGTTCACAGTGATACCAGTTCTGGCATCTGACAGTTCTGGTTTCAGTGTTTTTAGGAATCGCCAGATTGTTTTTTCACAATGACTTTGGTTTTCAGCAGACGGTCTGGGTTCCAATTTCTCCACATCCTCACCAACATTTGTTATTTTCCTTAAAAGTTTTTTTTTAACTCCTTTGGGGGGGGTAATATGGTCTCTCATTTAGGTTTCAGTTTCCAATCTCTGATAGCCAAGGCTGCCAGTGTCTGAACACATGTCTGCTGGCCACTTGGACAGCCTTGTTGGTGAAACACCCTCTGCCCATCTTACGCCAGCGTTGAACTGCCCCCTCTTTGTTGTCAGGTGATCGAAATTTTAGATCTGTTTTGGTTATTATATTTGTGCCGGACAGGTCATTTGGGAAGCCATTCCTCCATTCTGTAGTTTGTCTCTTCACCCTTTTGGGAGAGGCTTTGGAGGGGCTGGAGTTGCCTTTACTCAATGTGTCTTCTGCTGGTTGCTCCCTCACAGCAGGTGCCCTTGGCATGTCTGTCCGATCAAATCTTAACCTTCAGCGAACTGATGCCATCGAGTTTCCCAGCTCATCCTTCCTTTATCTGAAAACTGCATCCGCCAAAGAGAGTTCTAGAAGTCGGTGTGTGCTCCCACTCCTAGCAGGCCTCTCTGTCGAGACAGGGTGTATTTCATTATGCTGACTTAAATTGTGCAAGCTCTTCTGGGGACCAGGATGATGGTTGGCTTCCCCAGCGTAAACTAAGTCAAGGATTTTTAAAAAGAAGCTTTCTCCACGCCACCCACCCCCCCACCCCCCAGCTCCCAGAGATCAAATATCTCTCGCTTTTATTTTTTAAAGTATTATCATACCTAAATGCAGCAACTTTGAATTTCATGGGGAAAGATTCTTAAGGAAAAATTTTTTAGACAATCTGGACTCAATCTTGACTGTAATACAGAAGGCATTTAGTCACTTGTGGTTTGTTTGATTTTTTTTTTTTTTTGCATCACTGCCCTCCGGTGGGAGTGGGAGGCCCGGCCTTCACCCGTGTGTTTTACTTGGTCAAGAAATGTTGGCATTTGTCACAAAGCTCAAGCCAGGTGTGGGGGATGTGATGCTGAACCCGAGATTGTGCCTGCCCGTGGGCAGGCGGGATGGCACAGCAAATGAGGGTGGCTCTCAAAGATCAGTTGCCCGACTCGTCCACTATGATGGCAGTCGTTTTTCCACTCTCAGTCGAAGCGCTCTGCTGCCAAACAGGGACCCCACACTTGTGAGGAGCCCTGTTGGCTGAGGGGTGACAAGGGTTGGGCAGGATTTAAAGGGCTGACTCAATTCTGCTCTGCGTGGGATCATCCAGGGTCTGTCTGTGTCCACTACGAGTTACTTACTGCTTGGCCGGCCAGTTGTCACCTAGGTCTTACTCTAGGGGCTTTGACTACTCTCCAGGGGGCTTCTCGGGCTTTCCACACAGGGCAGCTTGGTCCTGAGATTCAGTGCTCTTAGAGATGGGAGGAGAAGCTGCTGTTCTTTCAGATGCGAGCGCGACTGTTGAGAGAGTAGGTAGTTGGTTGCATAGTCCCAGAGACGATCTCAGTCTAAAGGGGCCAACGTAGACCCCACTTGATTGATGGGAAGGGTGGCGAGATTATGGCCATCCATAACCGACTGCACTCCCAAAGTCATTTTTCTGCCCTCCCCGGGCTAGGTCACCCATCTAAAACCACCTACTTAAAACATCAGCACCTCTGTCCATGTGAATGCTTGCTGACATGAGCCTCCTCATCTTGGATGGTTACTTTAGTGCAAAATTCTTCTTCTTGAGTTTCTCCTGGAACTAGTGTATTTTAAGTTTTTAATCTGATATTCATCCAAGGAATTATCTATCCTGAGACAGTTTTCCGTGTGTGTGTGTGTGTGTGTGTGTGTGTGTGTCCGTGTTCTGATAAACATGTTGGACCAGGTCAGCCTGTGATAGTTAGAGACACTTCTTCAGAATAACATTAAGACAGTAACCAAAACTTGATTCTGGTAACTCATCCCGGCAAGAAATGATCTGATAGTTTTGCTTTATCCACATTCCCTGACTTACCCAGAAAGACGTAGGTGCTCAGTTGAAAAGGGCCCAACAGAACCTGAGTTTGGTTTGAATTTCACTTCTGGTTTCCTTTGATATTTCATCAGCCCACAGGTGTGGTAAGTCTTTAGTGGTCATTCAGGTAGTATGAATGGATTTCTTTTATTGTATAGTATACTACAGCGTATCTCATTTCAAGACTCTGCAGGTGACAACTGTAGGAAGCTAGGAAGAATGGGGCCAAGCCTTGAATTTCTCTCGGAGGTTGGTGCAGTAGTCATTATCTTCTTAGTAAGTGGGGTGGGGGGCAGAACTTGAGCCTTTCCATATTCCAGTAAACTGGGCCCAGTATAGAGCATTTCTTTGCTCTTAATAGTTAGCTTAGTTAAAAAAACCAAAACAAAGCATAAACCCCTTTTCAAGCAGCAGCATTCCCTGTATAGCAAATTCATTTCATGTACCTGCTTGATACTAAAGGTCATGAAAACAGCCACAAATTGAGGGATGAAATAAAATGGAACTTTGGATCTTAATGTCTGAGAATGTGTACATGTGTGGTTTTGTTTTCCAGAAGATATCAATAGGGAAAGGCCTTATATGGACGGAAAGCAGTAGCTGCTTGATGGAGCCCTGTCGTCCAGTGGTTAAGCTCTTCGGTGCTAACTCAAAGACTGTTGTTTTGAACCCATCAGCCATGCTGTGGGAGAAAGATGCGGTGATTTGCTCCCGCCGTGGGAATTCTGTGGGACAGTTCTCTGTGCTCTGAGGTTCCGTGGGACAGTTCTCTGTCCTCTGAAGTTCCCGTGATTCCCCAGCAAGGGATACAGCAGCAGCTGTTCTATTCCCAATCTTGCTTGTGCATGAAGATCTGTGGGCTACTGTATTTGTTCTGTCGCGTACAGCATTCTCTAATTGTTAGGTTCTGTAATCCATCGTAAGGGCCACACAGAACTCAGACAATATGCATGACAAGGGGCTTAGTAAGGAAGCTAACAGGTCACAGTGCAGGTGAGACATGCCCAAGGCTTGTTACAAAGTTCTTTCAGGACTGCCCATAGATGCCCAAGGGACACACTCTCTGCTGTGAGCCACCACCCAAAGGCACTCGCTCCGCTCCAGCTCGCTCCAGCTTGGTGGGTCAGCAAGCCCAGCTCCCCCAATTAAGTGCCCAGTGGCACCCCACTCTACGAGCCGGTCAGGTGATCGGCCCCCAAGCATTCAACTTTATTTGCTCTCCGGGCTGGGCATCCCCGGCTGGCTCATGCTCTGGTTCCTGACCTGTTGCCACTGCTGCTCCTCTGATGTCCCAGCTGTCTTCTCGACTAAGGTGGGCAGGGCTAGGACACATTCCACCCTGGGATCTTGCTGGTCTGGCTTCTGAGAGGGTTCATGCCCAGCACATGCTTGCTAGATGGCAAGCACAATGGATCCTGTTAGCAGGCACTCACCACTGAACCCTGTTAATAGCTCCCTCCGCCTTCGCTTACCCAGACCCACCAGGAAAAGGTTGTTTGGTGAGAATTACCGAGACAATGGCTGGAAAAGTCACTTGAAATAATGTGCTGCCCTGCAGGGCCCAAGGGTCCTTTCCATTTTCTACCCTGTGACATACAATGCCAAGTAGCGAGGGCTGCTTTTGTGCATTGGTGTTCATATGCTACAAAAGCAGGCCAACGCATTGTTTTCCTCTGGGATAAGACAGTTCTGACGTGACAGAGGCTCACTGCCTACTCACCGCATTGTGAGGAGTTTAACCTAACCCACCCAGGAGCTCAGAGGAAAGTTGTCTATCTGTACATCTAGCCGCAGAGAGCAATTTTTAGGTAGTCACAAACTCTTAATGGGTTGTGAGGTAAATGAAAGGGAAATTTGTTAATCCAGCATTAAAAAAAAAAGTGTTCTCTTTGTTGCACCCTATTTCAGGGTGTAGTTTCATACACATATGTAAAAGTTTATAGAACAAGTTGGTTTTCCATTCCACCTTTTACTTTGTGCCATCGACGGCAGCATCTGTCACTCAGCAGCACGCTTTCCAGGAATGTCCTGTGTTCACCATGGCCATCGGTCCTTCTGCCCCTCCGAGCTCTGTTCCTGGGACAGCGCTGCTCTTTGGGTCTTGGGTGGTTGCTGAGTCTGAGGAGAGGGTCCCTCCCTGGGGAGACTGTTTGCCTCCCAGGCCTGTCTGTTACTCGGTGGGAAGTGGAACCTCAGTGGTGAGTTCAGTCCCAGGCATGGAGGGTGGCTCTCTCTAGGTCCTGGTCTCAGTCTCACCAGAGAGCCTGGACTTCCTATGGTTGGAGAGTTTCATTCCGCATTTTTCTTTCTTCCCAGGACCCCTTCCTGTGGTCCTTTCTAGAGAGGTCAGCAGGGATCGCCAGGCACCGGCTAGTGTTTCAGGGACATGGAGACTGCGTTCATGGGAACCTTTCATTTTGGGGAATAAGCCCCCCAATTTACCATTTTTCCTTAGGCTTTTGATTTTCTTCTCTGTATTTTGCTCACGATGGACAGAGACCAATAGTTGTACCTGAGATGGTTGCTCATAGGTGTTTTTTTTATGTGACCAGCACTTCTTTTTTTTGGGGGGGGGGCAATAATCAATGCCGTGGTGGAAGTAGGAAGCCCAGCTGTTGCTGGATTTGAACCGCCAACCCTGTGGGCTGTAGTCCTGCACACAAACCACTATGCCACCAGGATTCAGCCCCGCTCATAGTTTTTAAGACCCCAGCCATGACTTGCTAAAGCTGAGGGTGTGGAACATTGTCTTTGTGGACTCTATAACTCCAGGTGAATTTGGGGTTTGAGAGACAGGAAGGAAGGAAGGAAGGAAGGAAGGAAAGGGAAGCGAAGGGAGAAGGAGAGGGAGAGGGAGGAAGGGAGGAAGGAAGGAAGGAAACTGTACCCCAAACAGTGTGACACTGCACACTAGCATCTGCTTCATACATTGAGCATATTGAAGCCAGCCAAGGCTGCTCGTGTGGCCTCTGTCCAGGGACTTCTGGACATGCCAAGCAGAGCTGCCGCAAAGCTGGAGTGTGGTGGTCTGTCCCAGGGCAGGTCCTGGGCTTCGTGCCTCACCTCTGGTACCAGCACCAGTCTCTCTCCAGAGGGCACACTTTCTTAGTCTCTTCACGCACCCTTGTGGGGGAGAAAGGGCAGGTATTGTTCTCTGCTTGCTGGGGTGCGGGGAGAGGGGGGCTTACCTCAGTGTCTGCACAGGAGGACACCAAGAGGTCCACCCAGGTGACAGACTTGTCCAGAGTCACCCTGCGCTCCAGTGAGAGGCGCCCTGGGGTGGGGGTCCAAGCGTCCTGTCTTCGGCCCTCCTAAATCTTGGAGGGTGGGGGCAGGATCACTTTTTGTTTGTCCTGAGTGCCTTTCAGCAGGGCAGGGACGCTCTCTCTCTGGCCATTCCACTCCGGGTCGGTGTAAACATTGCCGCTGGCCCGGGCAGCATGCTCTGGCTGCAGAAGGAACCGGAGAGGATCTCGATTCCGCTTTGGTTTCCCAGACTCTCCCTGTAGCAGGGACCATGGCCCCAGCATCTGACGAAGTAGTTTCTTCTCTCTCTCTCCTTTGGTGAGAGCGACTGTAAGCCATTGCTCTCTCCCCCCCCCCCCCTGGTTTCCGGTTTCCTTGGCAGGTGGGGTCTAAAGTCAGTCTTCTATGCAGACATGGAAAGCGATTCTCTACAGCTCTCACCTGGCACTGTAGCCCATCCCTACAGGCCAGGGAAGAAGCGATTCAGTTGCCAACCAGCTATGGCGCCATCTCTTCAGGGTGTGGTGCGTGTGCGTGCGCCCACACCGTGAATGAATTGCTCAGCCCCGTAAGAACGTGAGCTCCACCCTGCTTGTCTTCCCGCCCTGTTCCCCACGTCCGTCTCCAACACACAGAGCACATGCCCTGCCCTCGCGAGCTCCGACTGGGGCCGGCCGTGTGAGTCAGCGAGGAGCCCCGCTCTAGGGTGTTCTTGGCTCTTGTCCTCACAGAAGGGTCCCTGGCGGCACCGTGGTTAAGCCCTCGGTGGCTGCCCGGAAGGTCGGCAGGAGTAAGGGGTGACTCTCTGTCTGCAGGGGGACTGAGGACTGGCAGCTCCTCGGTGGCAAAGGGAGTCATGTCTTTGGGAATCTTGACACGAGATCAGAGCGCCAGGGGGCTCAGACCAGCGACCCAAGGCTTCAAGGGCTAGCGACACCCAGGGACCCCCCCATCCAGAGTCTGTTTGGGGAAGTTTCCTAACTGTTGAATTGTAAAAGATGTGGTCTTCCATGTCTGACGATTTTCACTTAATAAATTATCTGATACAGATCGAACAAGGTTTCACAAGTGAGCCTATAACTGACCACGCGGTGTGGGGCCCTCCGTCAGTCCTGTCGGCCGTTGTTCATGACTGTCCATCCAGTGGGTGCTGACATGTGGCTGCGGCCCTGAGGACAGAGCTGAACCTCTCTGTGCAGCTGACAGGTCTAGCTGTCACAACAGACCTGCCTCTGAGGCCCCACGTCCCGGCCTTTCAGCCAGTGGTGGAGCACTCACTTCACCCTCTGTGCCACTACGGCAGTGAAGGTGTGTCCCCTAGAAAGCTCTGCACTCCGGGCTCCATAACAGCCTTCAAAGGACTGGCTGTCTGTAACCCACAGCGGGACCACTGAGTTTTGGGATCCTGTAAGGGAACCACTGGTGTTCGGATGAATGGCCTGTGTAGGAAAACTGAAATGTAGCTACCCACCTCACACTATACGAAAACACAAGTTCCCGATTCAGTGGGCGCTTTATTGTTGTAGCTGTGCTGTGTGTTTGAAAAGGAGCCCTGGGTGTTACAGGGGGTTGAGTGGGGACAGTGGCTCCTGAACCCGAGGTTGGCAGTTCAAACTCACCAGCTTCCCTGAGGGAGGAAGTTGAGGCTGTCTGCTCTGGTACAAATTCCTGACAGTGTTGGAAACCCGATGGAATGTTTACTGTATCCTGTAGGCTTGCTCTGAATTGGAATTGACTCGCTGGCAAGGAGATTGGTGTATTCGAAACATTCACCTAAAAAAAATTAACAGATAACATTTTGATAACGGAGCCCCCTGATTCACCAAATCCTCGAGGACCTGGCATGTTGTACAAATGGTTACTACTCTATCTGCTGCCCTGAGGTTGGAGGTTTGAGACCACCCAGAGGAGGCCAAGAAGAAAGGCCCAGTGACTCTCTCCCCACCCCATTCCCCACCATTAATAAGCTCCAGGATCACAATTCCTCCAACTCAGTGGCCAACTGACTAATAATCTTTGGTTCAGGGAAAAGAAATGAATTTGTAGAGTGATATGCACTTGTGGTCTTATGTATATTGAGATAATATTATGGACTTTTTGCAATGTCATGTGCAGTGCAAAGGGTTTAGAAGGATGCAGCCTTTTAAGGAGCGTTTTGTTTGTTTCTGGCCTCCCAGGGTGTATTAATATTCTTTGCCAACACTGCAATTCAAGTGCAGCAGTAAGGAGGAGGCTGTTCTTTTTCGCAGTGCATCTTGCTGGCCAAGCCTTCCAGTCCTGGTTAAAAAACCCCCAAAACCTGTAAGGTAGTGGTTCTCAACCTGTGGGTCGCGACCCCTCTGGGAGTTGAATGACCCTTTCACAGGGGTTGTCTAAGACCATCGGAAAACACATAAATATTTCACAATATATAATTACCTATTGTTTTGTGATTAATCACTATGCCTTAATTATGTTTCTGTTTAATTTGTAACAATGAAAATATATCCTGCGTATCTGATAGTTATGTTATGATTCATAACAGTAGCAAAGGTATAGTTCTGAAGTAGCAGCGGAAATAATTTTATGGTTGGGGTCACCACCGTAAAGGATGGACTGTATTAAAGGATGGGGCCTTAGGAAGGTTGAGAACCTCTGCTGTAAAATAACGGACTGATCTGGAGGGTAGCCAGTCCCTTGACTCGGTCTCTTCCTCCTTCCTGCTCATAAACAGGATTGTCAGTCTTGTTTATACAATGCTTCCTCTTTTCTCCCACTAGAAGCTTTCTCTGATAGAATAAAGCAAAACAAAACCTTCCTTCAAGCTACAAAGTGCCCTCTTGTCTGTGAGGCTTTCTGAGGGCCCCTGGTGGCACAGTGATGAAGCACACGGCTGCGGACAGCAGGCTGCTTTTTCAGCCGCACCAGCTGTTCTGCAGGAGAAAGGGCCTGGTGGCCAGCTTCCCCCGAAGGGTGCAGCTTGGGACACCCCATGAGGCAGTTATGCTCTGTCCTACATTGCCAGTAGGATGGTGCAGTGAATTGGACAGCTATGGGGGTTTTGTGTCCCTCATAGCCCCCACTCTTAGTACCCTTGCCTGAAGAACCTGGATCTTCTCCTACCTGCTGCATCACATTTAGGGAACTCGAGGCACTCAGAAGAAGGTGGATGCCGATTGGGTGTATATCCTACTGCAGGGCACTGGGAACTCTGAAAGATGCTAAAATCACGACGATAGAAATCTGCATTAAATAAAAAAGATCAGAAGGCAAAGCGACTCTTCCTTGAAAGACCTGTCATCTAGGTGCAAACCCTTCTGAAGGTGGTGTTTTCATTTCTTTAACTTTCCCTGAAGAAGTCTGTACTTTATTTAGACTTAGACCACATCACAGTGAAGGTTACATCATCCTCAAAGGACTCAAATTGTATTCCTTTTCAATATTCTCTGAGATTTGGGAACAAAAGGGAGTCTGAAGGGGCAAGATCAAGGCTCAAGAGTTGATGGGGGAAGACTCCCCAGTGACATGCTGATAGTCCTCAAAGAATGAGCAGGTGTACTCTTGTGATGGAAAAGAATTCCTCAGCATAACTTTTCTGCCCTTTTTCTCATCAGCTTAGTTATTTATTCTTTATTGCCTTTTTTATTAGTTAGGATTTAATACATACATCATTCCATATTTCAATCATGATTGCTACCACGATCAGCTTCCAAACATTCCTTGACATCATCTCCCTTTACACCCCCCCATTCCCAAATTTCCCCCTCCCCACTCCTTATTCTACTTGCTGTCTCTCTAGGTTCATCAGTCCTGAGTTTCAAAAAATAACCAATAGAAGCGCATATCATATAGCTTCAAGACGGTGACTTCCATTGACATAACACCTCTGAGATACGCCCTAATATGAACAAGCAAAAACAAAATAGAACAATACAACCAAAAATACAGAGAAATTTGGAACAGAGCAAGTCCACCTGGCACCATAGAGGGGTATTTCCTGACAAAGTGTTAACTGTTCAGGTCACATCTATGCTTTTGATCTTTCTACCCCTCTCGTCCAAGCACTCTGTTTAGTGACCACTTTTCTTCCATTCCTCACCTTCTTTTTTGGCATCACTGCCCTCTGGTGGTTGTGGGAGTTACCCAGTCTTGCTCCTGGAGAGCCGCTGCTGGGTTTGAACTGCCGCAGTCCCGCACTCAACCACTACACCACCGGGGTTCAGCCCCTCATTCCTCATCTTTAAACAGGGGCATTTTCCAGAGGTTTATTTCCTAGGTAGTTCCTCAAATGCATCTTGGGCTCCCCTGTCATCTATCGCCTTCACTGGTGCAGATTTTCATTAAAAAAAAAAAAAAAAACTTTCTAATAAGCCCTTGTGATCATTCTGTGTCTCTTGAAAAGACATTTCAAGGTAACCCCTTTGGCATCCCTCCTCCCCACAGTCTTCCCTGATCATCTGAGCTGGCCTCTCAGCCTTGAACTTAACCAGTCAGATTCCCCCTGGAGCTGCTCTTTTGATGGTGTTTTTTTTTTTTTTTTTAAGAGACTTGCCTGTAACATCGAGTGAATTTGGCTGCAGCCATGCACGTGCTGGGTGAAGCAGCCGGTGTTTGTAAAAACCCATGCAGGGTGAGCAGGAGCCCCAGCAGTACTGCTTGCTAACTTACCTTCTTTCACAGCCCCACCCCAGATGATCCCTCAAGGACATGGAATCTCCCGGAGTTAAAAACAGACACAGAAGAAGAACCTCCCTAAGGGGAAAATGGCTCTTGCCTCCATAGCTTAGCTTAGTGGCTTTAGCTCTTGTGGAATGTGTGCTGTTAAGGTAAAAGGAAGCCAGAGAAGGTTGGTTCTAATGGGAAGCTGATGGGCATTTCCTCCTAAAAGTGGCCTGCTCGGTGGTTCTAGTGTGGAAGTCTCTCCGGGGGGCAATGAAGTGGCCTAAGGTTCTGAAGGGCAGATGGATCTCCATCATCTCAGTTGACGTCAGCACCTTGAGTGGTATATATCAGAGGAAATTCCGTAGTTTATTACAGACACACACAAACCAAACTCTTCCCTCCAAGAGCCTCCTCCCCCAAATACTTATCTTTTAGTTCAAACATTTTTCTTTAGGAAATTTCTGCAGGTGAGTGAAAGTGTATTGTTTATACTAGCAAAAGCTAGAAAGTAACATTGATCCTTAACAAGAAGAAACAGATGACAGATTATGGCCCTAGCCTTCAGCAGACTGTGGGACAGATGCCTTATTCTATTTCATGAAAACCTGGAATATATAGACACTCCGTAGGGAAAAGATCTAGAAGACCATTTGCAAGATAAAGTGCTTTTGAAAAAAAGTTGGAGTAGTTCAATTTGTTTCTTAGTGAGTATGTGTGTGTGTGACATTAAAAAGAGAAGTAAATTTATTTTGTTAGGACTGTATTTTTGGATGTCCAACAGCAGGTGACTGAGCAGATTTCTGTTTCTAGGTTTTCCAAAGTAAGTAAAGAAGTAGACCTAAGACCTACAGGAACATTGCAGGCCTCCTCCAGGAGACAGACACTGGGATCCTGACTCTCTGCCCTTCTCATCCACAGGCCGCCTCAGTCAACCCCGGCATCCAGCAGTCACCTCTGCCGTGCCGTGTTGGACTCCAAGCCGGCACCTGGCAGGCGTATGATGTCAACTCCCAGCAGGTCAGGAAGGGTACGTGGGCGTTTCCGGGGTGGGGGGCAGGGATGGATGGGTGGCCCCTGGGGTGCTGGGTCATGTTCATACTAGAGTGGTGCTTTGTGTTTTACAAACCTGAGCGGTGGCGCAGGCCTGAGCAGGTAAAATACTAAGGGAAGTGGGTAGGTGACTTTGTTGGGTACAAACAGAGGCAGGACTGGAGTACTGGAAGCCATTGGCTTTATGGCAGTGGGTTTGGGTTTGTTACTTTTCTTTTTGTGTGTGTGTGTGTGTGTGTAAGGGACTTTAAAAAAAATCATCTTATTGGGGCCTTATACAACTCTTACCATAATCAATACATACATCTATTGTGTGCAGACCACATTTGCACATTTGTTGCCATCATCATGCTCAAAACATTCTCCTTCTACTTAAGCCCTTGGTATCAGCTCCTCATATTTCCCCTCCCTTTCTCCTCCCCACCCCTCATGAACCCTTGATAGTTTACAAGTTATCATTATTTTGAAATATTGTACACTGTCCGATGTGCCCCTTCACCCACTTCCCTGTTGTCCATACCCCAGGGAGGAGGTTATATGTAGATTCCTATAAGTGGTTCCCCTTTTTACTCCCCCTTTTCTCCACCCACATGGTATCCCCACTCTGAGGCTGGTCCTGTAGGGATATCTGTCCTGGGTTCCCTTGTTTTCAGTTCCTGTCTGTACCAGTATACATCTCCTGGTCTAGCTGGATTTGTAAGGTAGAATTGGGATCATGATAGTGGGGGAGAGGAAGCATTTAAGAACTAGAGAAAAGTTGCATATTTCATTGTTGCTACACTGTTCTTTGACTGGCTCGTCACCTCCTGACGACCCTGCTGCAAAGGGGATGCTGCTTCACCTACTCATGGGCTTTGTGTCCCCAATCTGTACTGCCCTTTATTTATAACGATATGATTTTTAGTTCTTTGATGCCTGATAACTTTATCCCTTTGACACCTCATGGTTATACAGGCTGGTGTACTTCTTCCATGTGGGTTTTGTTGCTTCTGAGCTAGATGGCTGCTTGTTTACTTTCAAGCCTTTAAGACCCCAGATGCTATGTCCTTTGATAGCCAGGCACCATCAACATTCTTCACCACTTTTGCTTATGCACACATTTGTCTTCAGTGATTGTGTCGGGAAGGTGAGCATCATGGAATGCCAATTTAATAGAACAAAATGTTTTTGCATTGAGGAAGTTCTTGAATGAAGGTCCAATGCCCCTCTACTGTCTTAATACTAAACCTATCAATACATGTAGATCTATTTCCACATCATCATATATAAATATATTTACCTGTGTCCATGCCTGTATTTAGACCTGTATAAGTATCCTTTACTGCCCAGTTCTTTCTTCTATTTTTTTTTTTATTTTCCTCTTGTCCCACTGTCATACTCAACTTTTATTTGAGTTTCAGTAATTTCTCTCTTTTTCATTACGTTAATTCCCTGCACAGTGCAGGGTGTGGGTGCTTTTGCAGTTGAGGAACCGAGCACCAGAAAGGAAAAATGACTTGCTTTTTATCCAGGTCACTCAAGCTGGAGGTGGGGCCCAGACCTGCATGAAAGAGCTGGGGTTCCAGGGCCTAGGTGCTTGGTTACCACATCCACTCTAACTTCTTGGGAGTAGATTTCTGAAGTTATCAGCGAAGGATGAGGTGGAATTGAAGTGATAATGTTACTTCAAGTGTAGTCCCAAACCTTGATCAGTCATGTGCGGGCTCGGTACAGTTTTTTCTTTTTTAAGATGGAATAACGTACCAAAGATGGAATAACGTACCATGTGTTTTGTCATTTAACAGATACACAGCCCGTTCTGCTTTTTAATAAATGCATCTTCTAAAGTAGAAGCAGGGTCTCTGTTGAAGGTGATACGTCACGAAGGGGGCTGGCAGAAACTGATTCCCCATTTCTGAGATGAGGCAAGAGACCCAGAGAAGTGACTTCCGGAAGGTCACATGGCTAGGGAATGACCATGCTGATTTTTGATTCTCAATCCAGGCCTCTTCTCATTGCATCATGCTAGGGCGTGAGGGGGAAGCCTTGTTGATAGGAAATTGCAAGACTCTTGGCTGTTGTCATCAGCCTGCTTCCCTGATATCCAGTCTGGTTTTGCAGGTATAATGGGTGTGGATATCTGAGGCCCCTGGTGGCTGGTGGAAGAGTTGAACTTGGCGGGGTGGGGGTGAGGCGGCCAGTCTAGGGCCTTGATCCAGGGAAGGAGTCTGATGACTCCACCTGCCTTAGGAAGCGTAGCTTTTGAGTGGAATCCAGGGTGGATTAAAGCAGTGTTCGCATCACCTGTTGTTAGAGGAGCCCTGGTGTGGTCGTCGTGGTTACAAGTTCGGCTGCTAGCCGCAAAGACAGCAGTTCAAAATCACCCGAGGTCCTGCGGGAGGAAGACAGGGCTTCCTACTCCCACCAAGAGTTACGCTCTTGGAAACTCACCAGAGCAGTTCCACCCCGTCTTCTCTGGTCACGATGAGTCGGCAGAGACGAGGGCAGTGAGTTCAAGTTTGAACATCCCCTAAGAATCTTGGAGGGAGGTGCGTCCTGGTGTGTCCACCCAGGCCACTTGACCCGAAACTCCAGGTGGGACCCCACATTCTGCCTTCACAAGTCTTTCAGAAGATTCTAGGGCACACTAAAGTTTGAGAACCACCAGATTAAAAGAAGAGGAGCATTTTGGAGATAGTTTCAGAATTTAGATCAAGAGACGCAATAGTGAGGGCATTAATGCAATAGCAGTGGAAATGGAGAGAGTCAAGGGACGCCAAGAAACGTCCAGGGAGGAACATGGCTCTCCTGGTCATGCGACCCAGCACTTAATTACCACAGGTGCCCTGGGCAGATGGGGTAATTCCATGCCAGCATCTCTGTGAACTACCCGGAAGGGTTGGGTTTATTATGCTCTGCAATGCTGAACCCTTTGGTTTTCCCCATGGCTGGGGCAATCAGATCCCCCACCCAGGTGGGCAGCTGAGGCTCTGTGGCCAGCAGAGAGGCAGAGGAGGGTGGTTTGGCAAAGGGACAAGTATCCCTTCCCAGCCCATTTCCTGGTCATAAAGGACGAGTCCTATTTTTAGAATGGGTAGGATTGAAGATTACCATAACAGGTGAGGAGGTGACTCTGAAAAACTTAATCTGGCCCAGGAATGGATGAGTAGAAGTGAGTGAGGCAGAGATATCTGAGCCAGGGGACATGCTTTTATTCTTACGATACTGTGCATGCATGCCACTTGGAAGGTGTCTGGCGTTGACCTGTGTTTTTTCCACTCATCTTTGACGACCATATCCCCACATTGACCTGCCCTCCAACCTCCCTGGCTACTGACTTGATCCCGACAGGATGTGTTGGCCATCCTTTTGGAGACCTTTCTGTGACATCTTCATCCATGTGTGCTTCAGCACTGCTTCCGCTCCCCACCGGGCTCTTTCCCAGAGTGCTCATCCCCACCCAAGAAGAACTCACCTAGTTAGCGGTTTAGTCGTTTAGGTTAGTGTGCTAGTTTGGGTAGACTAGAGAAACAAATCCACGGACTCTCCCATATGTGTATTAGGAGAGAGCTTTGTATACAAGAGCAATTGAACTTGGAGAAAACATCCCAGTCCAGATCAAGTCCGTAAGTTTGATATTAGCCCATATGTCTGACATCAATCTATAAAGTCATGAAACACATACAATGACGTCGAATGTAGTGGGTGGATAGTCTTGTGGATGCAGTGACGGTGGAAGCATCTCAGTGCAGGTGTGGGTCTCAATGTGGCTCCTCCAGGTCCCAGGCCATCAGCATAGATCCATGTGTCTTGTCAGAGCGTCTCTCAGGGAGTGAGTCAAGTGAGGTGTCTCCTGCCTCCAAGGAGGAAACACAGGAGTTCCCAGAATCCTAAGGGGAAGGCCACGCCCACCCAGAGGCCTCATTGACTGTGACCTGATTGACAGACTAGACTCTAACCCTTCACACTTAATCCTTTCAAGTTCCAATTTGACACCAGTCAAAAAGGATTTTAAAAATCCCTAAGAGCCCAGCATAAGAAGCGGTGATGGCAGTGCAGGATAAGTTTGACCGCTAAGCTTCAGGTCAGTGGTTCAAGCCCACCTGTCACTCTGGGGCAGAAAGATGAGGCTGCCTGTCAGTCAAAATGTACAGTCTCAGAAACCTTGTATAGGGCTGGGAGGTAGAATGGACGTCGTGGCAGTGGGTTTGCCTGGCTTTTTATGAGCCCAGCACCGGGGGCTGCGTGTTGGGCTGTTAGCTAAGAGGCTGCGGTCCAGACTTACTGGTGGCTGCACAAGACTTAGCCTCCATAAAGGTTTCCAGCTTTGGAAACCTGATGGAGCAGTTCTGCCCTGTTCTACAGTGAACTGGCCCCTTGGCTGTCGGAAGAGCCCAGAATCCTGTGTGTCTCCTTCAATGCCTGATTCCTTACTGAGTACCAATATGAATTATTCATATTGCAGATTGCTTTGGGCTGGGGTCTACGGGTAGGTCATGGGTGGAGAAATGGGTCTTTGGACACTCGGTAACATATGATAGCTTTCTGGGACTAGATTGGTGGTGGAGATGAATTTAGTTTAGTGACAACTTGATATGGGAGATGTCAAGCAATGTTCCTGTGAATGTCTTTGGGGGAAGTGTGTGGACCCTTGATAGTTGATATCTCCACGGGCAAAGTCTTACACCTGGAGGAGAGGCCTCTTCAAACTGTGCATGTGAGGAGTTTTCTAGTTCTACCCAGAGCAGCGAGCCAACTGCTCCCAGCTTTACCTACTCAACAGTATTCGGTGAGCATGTGTTATGTTGTCGGTGCCAATAAAGGCACTGAGAACACTGACGTGACGAAGACATCCTCCTCTTGCTATGACCCAGACAGGGAAGGCAGACAATCATGTCCACAAAGACAGGCATCAGCTACTGCTGGGTGAGGTAATGCGTTACCCAGAGTGAGGCTCGACGGCTTTCAGGTGGGATCAGAACAGGCTGCCATGAGTTGGTGCTGCTTGAGCTGAGACCTCAATAGTAAGGCTGTTGTGTTGAAAAGGCCTGGGGGCCCAGGGGGCTCGGTTTGGGAAGGGGGGTTCTCCTGGAGTGCCTTCGGAATCCATTTCCAGGAAACAAGTAACTAGTAGGGCTTTGCTCTTTGTTTTAAAGAATGAATCGGGAAATTCATCTTCAAATACTTTCCAAGAGTTCTTCTGAAAAACATAGGCTTTCTCAGTAGCCACCTCTGTTTGTCCAATCCTTCCCTTGCTCATCTATGTCTTGGAATATTTTCTCATTAAAAGCTGTAAATGCAACTAACATTTTTAGAGATAATTCACATTTTAAAGCGCAATTTTGCTTTCATGATACATGTTTGTTAGCACAATATTGTTCTAAAGGTAAAAAATCAGGACTCACAGAGCTATCAAAATGACCCTTGTTCAAGATTGCCTAGAGCATGTGTGGTAACACGTTCAGAGAAGTCACGGCAGCGCAAACATTTGGAATGATGGGATGTTGAAATCAATGTGCAGATGTCAAAACGAGCTTCTTCCTGTCATCATATGGGAAGGAAGCCCAAGACGCTCCTACTGGACAGGGCAGCTTTCACGTTTGTGCCTACTCAGTGCGCACTGCTCTCGGTGATCTGTAATTTACGGAGTTGGAGATAGCTTGCATGGAATCAGAATCAGATGACCTGGAGGGGCAACCCCGAGTCTGGACAAGTGTTGCCCACAGTGGGTGGTACTGACCCCTTGGGGCGCTGGGAGGAGTCAGGGGGGCTGTAAAAGCAGGAACTTACTCTTTGTCCTGGTTGATGGGAGACAAATGTTTTTAATGCTTGGGTGGCAGGGGACACTGAATAATTTTTTTTCTGCAAGAGGCGTGGTAGGCCAACTAAGTGTGGTAACCTGTGGTCTGGACAGCACAGCTTTCCTCAGTAGCACTACACAGTTAATTTGCCCTATGGAATGAAACCAAACCAAGATAAATCACTCCTTCTCCCCTTTCGTGAAATAAGGTAGCTCGTACACACGTGGTCTTTGGCGCAATGGGAGAAGGACCTGCATTTACTTAGGGGCATGATGGGGATCAAATGTCACAGTGTTCTATCCCCGCAACAGCCTCATGTAAGAGACAGTCTCGATCCCATTTCAAAGTCAACATGGCTCATAATGGTGGAGTCAGAATTTTAGCCTGTCCTTATGACTTCACACACAAACCACACACACACACACCACACACACACACACACACACACACACACACACCCCTCCATCTCACAACTGGAGACTAGTACAAGCTGTAGAAATGCTATGTCATGTTTTCTTCTCCCTAGGTCACCGTCTGCCAAGGTGGGTCTCGAGAGTGGCCTCGAAGAATGTGCAGTGGCCTTGAACTTATTTCTGAGCAACAGATTTTCAGACGCCTTAGAATTGCTTCGACCATGGTAAGTATGTCGTTTCTTCTAAAGTGTTTTTCTAGATGATTCTGTTGGCTGTCATGCTTGTATCTTTTGGCACTTCCCCCGGATACGTGTGAGCTAATTGGGTTGAGAGCAAGATCAGTGTGGTTTTTCAGTTTTAGCCAAGCCTGCCCTTCTTCATTCTTTTTCCAGTGTCACTGGCCACCCTCACTTGTTCAATGACTCATATGCCAAGTAGTTTTGTAGCCCTTTAATTTTGTTTTCTTCAGCAAAATATCTTTGTGGTGCTTTCTTTCAAGCTTAGCTAGAGTTGAAAAATGATGTTTTGTGTGGTTCTTCTCATGCTTATGTAGGGTTGACAATTTTGAGTCATCTCCAACACTGACATGATGATACAGTGTCTCTGATTGCTGATCTCAGTGGGCTGTGCAGCCTCCTACTCTGTTTTCCTGTTTCCAATTCCTCAGACCTCCCTCTTTTTCTCTCTTCCCTTCCCTTTGTTCCCTCTGTCTGCCTGTCTCTTTCCATTGCCCTTCTGATCACCCCCTTTTCTCTTTATGCTGCCACAGACACCCAGCTGGTCATAATAGAAAAAAAAGTTACTTTATATCGCGTTTAGTCCACGTTTATATTTTCTGATCTTTATCCACATCTCACTGTTAAGAATCCTTCCTCCCTCCCCCTATCTCCTTTTTCCCCCTCCTAGAAGTGTTTTCAGGTGAAAACATAGAGGGGGTGGGGGGAAGTGCTTTTGTTTTCCCCTTTTCTATTTGAAACTAGGATAGCATTGGGCTGCCCCCATGCCATGTGGGTCTTGAACAGGCCCTAAGGGCCCTCACTGTTCAGGATGAGGTGCAAAGGATTTCATACTCTTTACACCAGAGAAAAAAATAACAGGACACCTTTCTTTCTTGCTTTTTTCAAGCATTGATACTTGAATTAAAACCAAAACCATGCATGAGATATTTTAAAATTTAAGAATAACAAGTTTGGAGAATTTAAGCCTTAAGAAACTGTCCTTAAGAATTGAAGCGATTCTCACTGATTAGCTTGACAATTGAAAGACTCAAAACTTGCCTCAGGAATCACAGATAATGGAATTCAGAGTGTTTAAAGATTAGATTTGCATTCTAGAGTCTGCTTGTCAGAACCCTGTGCGACAGACCTCATTAATGTATTGCAAAAGTCTTCCTTTCTCTTAGTCTTGTGCAGGAGAGGGGAAGTAAACATTTTAAACAATTGTTACTAGTAGTATTTTTCGTTCCAATTTTAGTATATATGCCGCTGAAGCAAGCACTACTAGTAGTATTTTTCAAAGAAAAACAGTGGAATCCCTCTGTCTCAAGATATGTTTATAATAAACTACTTTTGCTCTTAATTCAGCATGGAAGATTGAGTTCCCTTTGTTCCTTAAGGGAAGAATTGGGGAAAATTGGTGTGGTTTAAATCTTATCTAGGATGTTAATCCACAGGGTGCCCCCTTGTGCTCAAATAGGGAAAAAGCAGGTCTATGTCTGTCAGCTTCCATTTGGAGAGCTGTGTTCTGCCCCTGCAGGTTTAAAATGGAGCAACTGGGTGCTTTTGTTACAGAGTTGGACTTTCACAGCCCCTAGCCCCTCAGTGGTTACCTTGAAGGAGTTCAGTGTTGCTTCAAAGTCATGTAGCTTTCCCACCTGTAAGATCATTGGAAAGGCCCTCTCAGAAGGGCTACATCTCAGAAGGGATGATAAATCCAGGGTGCAGTATAGCATTGATGAAACACATAACTATCCTCTAGTTCTGTAATATTTCCTCCCCTTACTATTAGGGTTTTTATTTCTTTTAAAAACTTCTTTAATCCTGTTAGACTTGTGTATGTTCATTTGTATAAGTAAGATCATTTGATTCATGGCAGCCAAGATGGATAACCCTTCAGAAACAGTAGCAGGAGTAATGGTTCCTTGAGGGTATGGGAAGAGAAGGGTGGGGAAGGGAGGAAGGCATTGATGATTGTATAACGCCACTCCAGGGGAACAGACAACAGAATTGTATGTGAGTGGATATATTGATGATGTAAGTGGAGGGAGAATGTTTTGAGAGTGATGATGGCAACAAGTGTGCAAATGTGGTCAGCATACAATTGACATATATATTGATTGTGATGGGAGTTGTATGAGTCCCAATAAAATGATTTATTTTAAAAAGGGGGAAATGGGCTGAGCCCCGGTGGCGTAGTGGTTGTGCGCAGGACTGCGACCCACTGGGATGGAGGTTCAATTCCAGCTCACAGGAGCAAAAGCTGAACCTCCTACTCCCACCACCAGAGGGCAGTGATGCCTAAAAAAAAAAAAAAAAAAAAAAAAAAAAAGGAGGGGGGAACAGGAACTTATACCCAGGGCTTAAGTAGAAAATATTTGGAAATGAAGATGGCAACATATGTACAAATATGCTTGATACAAATGATGTATGGGATGTTATAAGCGCTATAAAAGCCCCCAATAAAGTCATTAAAAATAAAATAAAAATAAGAGTTCCTGTGGGGTAGGGTAGGGAGGGAAGAGATAAAGGGGAGCCGATATCAAGGGGTTCAAGAAGAAAGAAAATGTTTTGAAAGTGATAGCAATTGTACAACACTGCTTGATGTGATTGAATTGTGGAGTGTTATGATATCTGTAAGTGTGCTCAATAAAATGACTGAAAAAATCAAAAAGTAATTAGGGTTTCTTAGGATTAGTATCAGACTGGAGATACTCTAATGTCCCGTGTTCTTCCCAGGGCAAAGGAGAGCATGTACCATGCCTTGGGCTACAGCACCATTGTGGTGTTGCAGGCAGTTATGACCTTCGAGCAGCAAGACATCCAGAATGGCATTTCTGCAATGAAGGACGCTTTACAAACTTGCCAAAGGTAGGACTGTGTAATTACATACGACTGGAGGGATGGCTGTCCCATTGTCTTCTGTGTTTAAGCAGTGCTGTTGACCTGATGGAGGAATCTTTGCTTGAACACAGCCACACCGACAGAGCAGCACTTTGGGTTCCTGGTTTCGTGGCCTTGTGTAGTTTCATTTAATGGTGTCAAAGTAGGGGCCGTGATCTCTAAGTAGCTGTGGGGATGGAAAGGCAGGATGAACCAGGGTGGGAAGGAGAGTTGAGCGTGCTCTATTTGTCCGTGCAGAGGGGCGAGCCACTGGGCTTGAGTGCTCAAAACCACGATCTCAGGTTGCACCAAGGTCAGCTGGCACAATGCAGTCCACAAAGACAGGGGTCGATATACTCCTGTGGTGACTGACCATGAAAGTCTTCAGAGCACATGAGCGACCATATCAGGTGCGACTCTGGGCCCCTCCTTCTCTGGAGAAAAGAAGTGCAATGAAAGCTGAAAACACATGGGAATAGGCCACTGGGCTCATGGACCACATGAACCTCCATCTCCCTAAGCCTAAGATCCCGAGAACCTCGGGACCCAGCTACCACAACCACCTGTCCTGAAAGGGAGCACAGTGCAAGGAGGTGGGAGGATTAGAAAAAAAAATCATTAAGAAACACCAGGCTTGCTTGTCATGGAGTTCTTGAAGTGGTAGCCCACAGTCACCCTTAGGTCTGGACACACTCACCCTCATGGCTGCATTGTACACAGGCGTATGTACAAAGGCAGCGATAATGGGGAAGTCGACCTCTGTAGACTAATCCCCTGTTGGAGATGAGAAGGGCAGCAGTTACTCAAGGACAGAGCCCAGGAGGGTTAGGCTAGGAGCGCGGAGCGTGGATGGAAGTGGCAGAAGTGATGCTTCACTGTGGAGATTGCAATCCACGAGAGAAGAAACAGAATGTGTCTGAATTGTTGGACAAAACATTTTCAGAAAAGTTTCACCCAATTCACAATAAAAAGTTTTATATATCTATAGCTATTAGAGATATCTATCTTATCTATCATCTATCTATCTATCTGCCTTGAATAACAGAATTCTATTTGCCCAAGCACATATACATCCCTCTTTTTTGTGTGATCACTTGGACCTGAGGGGACCTTTTGGTTCCACTAAGAAGCATGTATCACTTGCCTAGGAAAAGACGCATCTTCATGATTTTGATTGGTAAAAACAAGAGATGGATGCACGCAAGGAGGCCCTCAGCAAAAGTTAGTATTAGTGTGGGTGAATTTTAATATTGGTGAAATTGGATCCTCGTGTCACTATGTTACAAAGTACCTCAAGTGAGGAGAGGTGTCAGCTACTGCAGTTTGATTCCTATTCTTAATCCCTGGAGACTCTTAACCACAGAAATACTTATGTTGGCCACATCCACGAGGACACAGTTCTTTGCAGGCTTACTGTCCACTGGTAAGGTGATTTATTCAGAAGGCTGAGTGCTCACTGGGGATCAGCCAAGCTGGGTGTGCATGACTCAGAAAGATGGTCTTTCCTTCATAGCAGGGGTCCTCAAACTATTACCCACAGGCTACATGTGGCCCGGTGAGGACATTTATCTGGCTCGGTAGGTGTTGTTGCTGTTGCCACTCTCCTGCTTAGCAGTGACTCATCCTGACCCGCAGTGAATTTGTTCATAGTTTTTTTTAATTTAACCATAGTCCGGCCCTCCAGCGGTCTGAGGGACAGTGAACTGACCCCCTGTTTAAAAAGTTCAAGATCAAGATCCAGTTTGGTGATTCTTCGGTCTGATGAGGATGGAAATGAATGTCAGTTGGAAAGGAGCTGGGCCTCATGGAGCGTACGTTTTCGACTAACCTTGGCCCCTTCTGTGCACCCAATGCAGATACAGGAAAAAATGCACCGTCGTGGAGTCTGTTTCAAGTCTTCTTTCCAGAGGATCATTTGAACAGCTGACTGAAGGTAAGAGTCATTTAGGAAATGAACTTATCCTGTTCTTTTAAAAAATTAGAGGGTGACGATGCTCATAAAACTCAATAACAAAATGTCCAAAGTGAAGGGAATGTCTTCTCTCCCTGTCCACCACATTCACCCTCCAGAAGTAACCTTTGCTAATAGCTAGTTTTAAAGTCTTGCATATTTTGTGTGTGTACATAAAGAAGCACACATGTAAGCTCTGCCCAGCGTTTTTGCACTGTTCATTGTCATGTGTGTGTTTTCCATACTTAGAGCCACACTGTGCACATACTGCACATTGCTGTGATTTTTCACGGGGATGTTTTCACAGCTCGATATAGATAACTCTACCTCAGTCTGTTAGACAGCTAATAGCACATTCTATTTGATTGGGGAACCAAGGTGACTTACGTTTTCTCTACTGAAGGAAAGTTCCTTTAAAAAGTCTTTTCACTCTTATAAATAACAAGGCCCTAAGTTCCTGAACTGACATCATCTGGGCTCTTTGTTTGTTTGTTTTTTCAAGTATTATGTGGCATAGATTCTTAAAAGTGGAATTCCAAGCTCTAAAGCTTTGAAACCTGGAAATATTTATAGTTGCTCCCATTTAAATCCTTCTCCAAAGA
>PVJH01019024.1:0-43806 GCA_004026705.1 Nesogale talazaci
AGAGGTCTCCATGTGGCTGCCCCAGTTTCAGAGGTCCAGCTCCATCAGGGCAAAGTCATATGGTCTCTCCGCCGGCTTTTCCAGCTTCTCGGACGCTGCCATCTTGTCTTGTCCATGATTCATCGTCTCTGAGGCTAACTCCCAACAACCAGAGAAGATAGCTTCTCATCTTCACAAGGGAAATATCGTGAGATTTCCCAGAAGTCTCAGGAGAAAACCAAGCCTACACAGAGGTCTTATTGGCTACTCAATGGCTATCTCCAGATTAACAGGCTAGACTCCACCCCTACATCTCAATCATGAAATTAACATAAGCACATGAACGCCACAACTTCACACAGCAGGATAACTCTCCCTCCCTTGTCTGCTGAGGAAGAGGTCTTGTCAAGGACTGAACTCCACAGCCCTCTCAAGGAACCAGGAAACCAGCAACCTCCATCAGCTTGGAAGCTGATTTTTTTTATTATTTAGTGTTATTTTTTTTGTGTGTGTTATTTTTTAAAGAGGACGGTGCAACACATGTGTCTCTAGATTACCTTCATAGTAAAAAAACAAAAAAAAAAACAAAAACAAAAAAAGGAAAGGGAAAAACCTGTGACTTAGATTCACACAGAAGTTCTGGGTTCTAATCTAGATACCATCACTTACAAGCTCTGTGTCTTTGGGCCAGTTATTGAATCTCTCTGCACAAAAGATTTTGCTCCCCTAAACACTAAAGTCATTAAGTGAAAGCGAATGTGTTTTCCCATCTTTTGTTGAGCAAAGATATAACATTATAATCCAAGATGGAATTCCTGATTCCTCCCTATCTTCCTACCTGCCACATAGCAGAACCACCAGTTCATTTGGGGGTTCATGACAGGGAAGTCTGGCACTCTTCCTTACTTTTCACTGCCCAAATCTCATCTATTAGAAAGCCTTTTCTCCTCAACTTTTAAGTGTACTACTGCTCTGCCCTCCTTCACCACTAACAGTACCAGACCCCTAATTTTATCATCTCTCACATGCACCTCTACAACAGTCTTGGCACTAGTCGTTTTACTTCTGCTTGTGCTCCCTTTAGTCCCTCCTCTGAAGTGCAAGCAGGATGCACAGCCATCAGAAACCACCGTGACGTGAGTGAGGGGAGCAGAGAGCGGAGACCCGTCTGGAGACAATTGGACATCCCCTTACAGAGGGGTCACAAGGAAGAGTCATTCAGGGTGCAGTTTAACGCTGATGAAACACAACTTTCCTTCAGTTCTTTAATGCTTCCTCCTCCCCCACAATCATGACCCCAATCCTACCTTACAAATCCGGCTAGACCAGAGCATATATATGGGTACAGCTAAGAGCACGAAACACAAAGAATCCAAGACAGATAAGCCCCTCAGGACCAATAATGAGAGTAGCCATACCAGAAGGGGAAGAGAGATGTGGAGGAAGGAAGGGGGGATTGATTACAACGATCTATATAGAACACCCTCCCAGGTGTATAGCGTGTACAATATAAAAGTGGGTACAGGGATATAGTAGTCAGTGTAAGACATGAAAAATAGTAATCGGGCTGAGCCCTGGTGGCTTACTGGTTGTGCGCGGGACTGCGACCCACTGGGATAGAGGTTCAATTCCAGCAGCGGCTCCATAGGACCAAAGGCTGGGCCTCCTACTCCCACCACCAGAGGGCAGTGATGCCCCCCCAAAAAAACAAAAACAAACAAAAAAAGAAAAATAGTAAACATTTATAAGTTATCAAGAGTTCATGAGGGAGTAGGGAGAACAGGAGGAAGTGAGTAGAAAGAAAATATTTTGAAAATGATGATGACAACGTGCACAAATGTGATTGAAACAATGGATGTATGTATGGATTGTGATAAGAGCTATAAAAGCTTAATTTTTTTTTTTTTTTTTTTTTTTACAGAAAGAACCATGGATAACACAGAGAAGGCTGACAATTCTTCCCTCCCAGAATGGAAGCTCCACGAGGTCTGGGAGCTTGCATTCCAAGTCACTGTCTACCTCAAGGCCTACCATAGGGCCCTGTGCAGACCAGCTATTCAGTATATATTGCTTGCAGGAAGAAATCAAGTAATAGCTTTAACTGCAAACAGCAGCAACAAAATCTTCTGGTACTTGTAGCAAATTGACCCAGTTTTGTCTCTTTCCTTCCCATTGTAGCATAACAGTGGGTCTCTTCTAGCCTGAAAAGATGTCAACACAACTAGCCTTTCAGAAATGTCTTCATCCCCTTCTCTCCAGGCAGCAGAAGCAAAGTAAAAAGGATTTATGACGTACACGTCCAAATGGATCTCGCCTCTGTTACAGTGGTGGCAAATAGATGGAAGATTAGCTGATGGGATGGATAGTTTTCATTTTTATGCTTTTAATTATAAACATAAACTTTTGGGGGTAAAAGCAAGTGGAAATCTGCCAGTCAGTTCCCCAATTAGCATCTCATTTCAAGAGACCAATCAACGCAAATGAGGGCCAGTGACCTTAATCTTCCCCCAACTACAGGGCTTGATTTCTCTTATTAGTTGAGCATCTCTAAACTATGAAATATTTGGATTTGCCCCATGTTTGCACCCATGAGACCATGACCACATTTACATAGGTCAAGGGATCGCTGTGCCCTTTGTGCTACGCTTTGTATGGACAAAAGCAGGAAGCAGAAGGCAGGGCAAATCAAGTAGGAGAACTAACAAGGCCACTTAAATAGGGCCTCTCTTTTTTTCTTCATTTATTTTTCTAAGACTGTGGAAGGAAGTGTGAATAGGGGAGACTTATTTTACCACCAATTAGCTAAAATTAACCCAAGATGAGAGTAAAGCCCACAAGCCAAGGCAGCTAATTTTAATCATAAAAGTCTGTTAAAAATCCGATGATGGGGATGGGTGCCATTTTTTTTAAAAATAGGGGGAGGGTACACTTGGTTTTGAACAAAGAAAGAAACAGAAAAGAACAAATTTAACCAGGCAAACAGTTAACCTCAGCTGAGCCCCAGTGGCGTAGTGGTTGTGCGTGGGACTGTGGCCCACTGGGTTGGTGGTTCAAATCCAGCAGCAGCTCTCTAGGAGCAAGGCTGGGCTTCCTACTCCCACCAGGGCAGTGATGCTCACACACACACAAAAAAAACTTAGATAGCTCCCACGACCACCAGAGGGCAGTGATGCCCCTCCCCCACAAAAAAAAACAGTTAACTTCAATATTCCTGCAAGGATGAGAATTAAACCAGACTATGTAAAGTTATGGAGTCCTGGTGGTGTAGTGGTTATGCATAGGGCTTTGATACGCTTGATTAGCAGTGCAAATCACCAGCATAATCGAGGGAAAAGGGCAGGATTTACTACAACCATCAACAGTCTCAGAAACCCACAGGGGGTCAATATGAATCAACATGGACTCGATGGCAGTGAGAGGCATGGAGGCATGGTTAACTCTGTCTCCCAGGTTAACTCCTCCTCTCAAACTCACCTAGGGACACGAGGGAGATTTACACATAAGTACCAAACAACCAGTGAAATTTCGATAGGCCACTTTGTTAACAGCTCCGTGGCAATTTCAGTTTGGGGTAGATTTGGGATACAGATGCTGAAACTACCCCTGCAATATGCCAAGGTCAGCCAAGTAGCTGTCAGTCTTGTTTACTTGACTCCTGGTCATTGATTGATAGGCCTCGTGTAGTTCCAGGCAAGTCTTTGCTGAGATGACTGATTTTCCTTCAACTTGCTTGCATCGATGATAGGCTGTTTGAGATC
Organism: Nesogale talazaci; assembly: GCA_004026705.1. Lineage (NCBI taxonomy): Eukaryota > Metazoa > Chordata > Mammalia > Afrosoricida > Tenrecidae > Nesogale > Nesogale talazaci. The sequence continues at coordinate 3,738 of PVJH01019024.1, forward strand.
TGTATGGCTAGAATTCTTAAACTGCAAGAAAGAGAAACCAACGTCAAGTAAGCTCAATCAGCAAAGAAGAATGTATTCAACAGACGCTGAACTTTCCCTTGGGTCTCAAGGACATGCATGGTCTCAGCGCTCAGACACAAACTCACTCCCACTCTCGTTTCTGTTCCCAACCCTTCTGCTTCTCAGTTCACAAGCCAGAAAGAAGTGGAGCCAGTCCTTACTTCCAAATGCCCTTCTACTCTAGAGATCAACTCAGTCTGGGCTAGAACCTTTGTGGCTCCAATTCTGAAATAAAAGGATTCAAGTGGTCTAATTTTAGCCAGCTATTCATTCTGATACATTCAACCCTGGCCAAATGTGTGGGCCACATGGTAGAGATGTGGTTATGGGGATTTGCACCCAAGATGAAGAAAGCAATGTAGGAAGACCACGGTGAGTGGACAGAATCCCCCAGGAGGTATATGATACAGGATGATATCATCACAACCAGAGACCACAGAACTAGCCTAATGCACAGAGCCAGGGTCAAGCCAAATGGTTCCCACTGTACCTCTGAGCACATCACTGCCTTAGAGTGAGTGGCTGATACCCAGCCTAATTGAAACTCTGCTGAACCACAGCATTCTGGGAGTGGGTGCTCTCCTTGTAGGCTCCTAGAGCACTAAATTCTTCTTCACCCTGAGAATGTAGAATCTTAGATTTATGTGTATATTTCTTTAATGAGTGTACCTCCCTCCCCTCCAGCATGAAGCTCTGTAAAGGTAAGGTATTGCATTTTCACTCACCTTGGTCTTCCCGATATCCCACCTGGCACATAGTAGCCACAAACTAAAGCACTGTTGAATGACTAGATAGATGGAATGCAAGTGCCAGAGCAGGCTTCCCAGATGATTTGGTATATTGATTGAGTCTTGAAGACAAAGAGGAGTCTTTTATAGGAAAGTAAATGGGAAGAGCACCCTTGATAGAGGGAATGAAAGATGTACACAAGTACAGGGTACAATTTCAGAGAGACAACACAATATTGGGGGCTCCAGCCTAGACTGTGAGACAAGGACAGCAAGATCTGGCTAGAAAGGGACCCGTGCCTCATGATCACACAGGCTGGTGTGCTTCCTCCATCTGGGTTTTGCTGCTTCTCAGCTAGATGACCTCTTGTTTATCTTCAAGCCTTTGAAACCCGAATGCTGTATCTTCCGATAGCCAGGCACCATCGTCTTTCTTTGCCACATTTGCTTATGCAATCACTTTGTCTTCAGCAATCCTGTCGCGAAGGTGAGCATCATGGAATGCCAGATTAATTGAACAAACTGTTCTTGTATTGAGGGAGTACTTGAGTAGAAACCCAATGTCCTTCTTCTACCTTTATACTAAATCTGTAAATATTTCCCCGTTGTTATATGTAAATATTTCCTCATTGTTATATATAAATATATTTACATATGTACATACCAGTATTTAGATCTCCATAAATGCCCTTTACCTCCTAGTTCTTTCCTCTTTTTTTTCTTTTTCCTTTCCTTTTGTTCTACTATCATGTTTGGCTTTCATTTGGGTTTCAGTAATTTCTCTCAGTTACATTATCCTTGATCAAGCCCCACCAGGTCTCCTAGACCCTTATCACCATTGATTTTATATCACTTGTTTCTCCTTTGTCCTTGGGTTTGTTAATAGCCACTTCCTTTCTCCCATCACCTCTTCTCCCCCCCCCCCCCCACCCACTGTTGGTCCTGTTGTTTTCTCCTCCAGATTGTTTATTCAGCCTATCTTATCTAGACAGACATGCAGAGATAATTATATGCTCAAAAACAAAGCAAAACAAAACAACAAAAGAAAACAAAGCAGCAGCAACAACAAAGCAATGACAAAAAAAGAAAAACCTGTAAATAGTACAAGGTTCATTTGTTGACCTTTAGGAGTGCTTTCCAGTTGAGTCTGATGGGTGCCATGCCCTGGCCCCACAGTCTATTTTTGGTATTCAGCAAGGACTTCATTGCCCTGCTTCCCTTGCTGTTCTGTTGCACACTCTTTGTGTTTTGTCTTGGTGTGATAGAGTCAGATCAGGCACAATTCCTGCACTGTGTCTCTAGTATTGTCCCCCATAGTATCATGGGTCAGTGAGGGATGTTGTGTCTCATTGTGGGAGAGGCCCTTTGGTCCTCTCTGTGCATTGGCTGCTCTGGAGCTGGAAGATCGTCCTCAGGGCGTGGTGGGTCAGGATGTGCTCCACCCTCTCTCCTAGCCTTTCATTTTGCTCCTGTGTGCTCTGATCAGACATGTCCCCCTCCCTGAGCTGTAGCTTCAATGCTGTCCTCTGAAGTGGATTCTTCTGGGGGGTTGGGAGACCTGTTCACATAGTTAGGATTGGTTGGGGCCCCTCAGACCTCTCTATTAGTTCCTGTATTAGTCCGGGTAGACTAGAGGAACAAATTTCAAAGACGCACATATGGATATAAGGAATGGGTTTATATTCCAGAGGAACAGGACATTGAGAAAACATCCCAGCCCAGTCCAAAGTTACAAGTCCAATATTAGCCCATATGCCTGAAATCAGTCCATAAAGTCTCCTTCTGACTCACAAAGTCACAGGTCAGTGGGTGCAGAGTCCCGGCACCAACAGGGGTCTCCTCATGGCTCCTCGCTTCCAGGGCTCAGGGTCCATCAACAGCATCCCGTGGTGGCAGAAGCAACTCATCACTGGCAGAGACCTCCATGTGGCTGCCCCAGCCTCAGAGGTCCGGCTCCATCAGGGCAAAGTTGTGTGGTCTCTCCGCCAGCTATTCCAGCCTCCCGGATGCTGCCATCCTGTGTTGTCTGTGATTAATCGTCTCTGAGACTAACTCTCAACAACTGGGGAAGATAGCTTCTCATCTTCACGAGGGAAATATCGTGAGATTTCCCAGAAGTCTCAGGAGAAAGCCATGCCCACATAGAGGCCTCATTGGCTACTCGATGGCTATCTCCAGATTAACAGGCTAGACTCCACCCCTACATTTCAATCATAAAATTAACATAAGCACATGACTTCCACAGTTCCCTACTTCATGCCAGTATGATACGTTCTCCTCTTGGTGCACCGAGAAGGAAAGGTTTTTGATAGCTACTAAAGAAGTAGAATCAGCAGAAATTGTGGGCAACATAATTTTCTCCATCATATTGCATAGTTATTTATACAAATCGTATCTCCCCTGCAGAATACTGGGGTGGTACAAATATTGCTTGGCTGCCAATCAAAAGACAGACCATTCAAGTTTACTCAGAAGTATCTCAGGAAAAAAAAAAAGCCTGGTTTTCTACTTGGAAAAAAAAATCAGCCACTAAAAACCTCATGGGGTGGTCCTCTGGCAAGAAGAAGGTTGTCACGTGTCAGAATCCACTTGGGGATAACTGGTGTTGACAAGACTGTGAGTTCCTGGCTCTGTCTTTCATGTTCCTGGGCCATCAGGGTGGACACTGTCTACCCAACACATAGAGATTTGCTGAAAGAAATAAAGGAAGAAATGACCGAGTGACTCTGTTCGACCAGTTTGACTAGAGAAACAAATCCAGTGGCATTCATATATGTGTAATGAAAGCTTTCTATCAAGAAGTTATTATATAGACCAGCCCAGTCTAGATCAAGTCCATAAGTCCCATACTAGACCACAAGTGTGGTACTAGTCCATAAATCCCTCTCCAGACTCACACACACAGGCAAGGATGCAGAATTCTGGAAGATCACAGGCTGGTGGGTGGAAAGTCGCCGGGATACAAGAGTGGTGGCTGCACACAGGGCTTGCAGCAACCAGGCTGAATCAGCCAGCAGTCAGAAAGTGAAGGCAGAGAAAGAGGAAGTTCCCAGGACCTTCCTCATAAGGAAGTCAATTTGGCTGTGACTTGATTGATAGGTTAAACTCCATCCCTACACTTTTATATTATCTTCAAGTTGACATGAAACTATGAACCTACCACAGTGACCAGGTATGGGAGCAGAATGTTGGGGCTGGGTGCCAAGCCAGGTCCTCTGTGAGTCTCCTGAACCTACTTGACCAGAAGACTCTGTTACCTGAATATTTACAGGACAGCGTTTTTTACAGAATGCAGCTTTCACTTCCTCTTCCTCTTTACAACTCCTAATTTGGTTCCCTTATCTCGCTGGCTAAGAAACTGAGCCTCCAAGTGGCGGAGAGTTCAGAACTGTGTGTCGCGTGGCATTGTGAAATATTGGCAATGAGTGTCTCTCATTTGAGCAATGAGTTATTGGAAGAGGATCAGCTATCACAATCATTAGGCCCTGTACTTCAGAAATGTGCTCATCGGCACATCATTTGTCTTATTTTTGTTGTTGTCCTTAATACTTTCCGCTCCAGGAGCAAACACTATGAGCAGTGAGTGCTGCTGTTCAATGTATTAAATTAACACCTCAATGCGTGGACTAAAATTTAGAGGTGAAAAATCTGGTCCTTGAAGCCAAGACAAAATATCATTTATCTTAACCTCGCATATTAAGGGGACTGTTTAAAAATGCAATTTGAAGTTCATTGGAAACAAAGGTGTGTGTAGCATTATTTGCAGGACTAAATCTCAATAAGGAAAAGTTGCAACTCGGGAAATTTTAGAGCGGTGCTAAGTCTCAAGGGCACCTTACCTCCTGTTTCTGTTCTGCCTTTTTCTGAGCTGCATAAGGTAAGCAGAAAGGGTTCCGGGTGGAGAGAGCCAGAAGATCTCTCTGGGAGAGGTGACATTTGAGACTGGTGGACCTTGAGATTGATAAGCCACCTGCATCTCTGTGGAGGAAGAAATTTGTGGTAAGGCTGTTGGGCAGGGATAGGGAGGCAGCTGGGTATTTGGCAAGACAAGGGAGAGGGGGACATTCTGACATGGATTCTGGACAAAAGGACATTTTGACATAGACTGAAATGCATTATTCATCTTTTTATTCTTATTACTGGCAAAGTAGGTGCTGGATCTTCTTGTCCAATTTCTAACCTCTACCCCAGGTCTCATAAGGTAGTTGGGTCGCAAGATTAGGAATAAAATATAGGTCCATTCCAGAAGGCAGTGATGCCCCCCAAAAAACAAATATATATATATATATATATATATATATATATATATATATACACACACACATATATCCATTATTTTATAGTAAAATAATTGACTATAATCTCATATTCTCCTTCATATTTATATATGCAAACATATATACACATTAGAGGAAGAAAAGTGAGGCTAGAACCCAAACATAACTGTTACTCTAGGGGCGACGGGATTATCAGAGACAGTCATTTTCTACAATAGATATTTTTGTAGAATTTAAACTTTCTTCAGTGAGCAAGCATTCTTTTCGTAGTCAGGAAAAACAAACCAATAAGAAGGATAAACATCACATCTGTATAGTGTTTTTCCAATCTGTTAAGCCAAGTGAATATAGCCTCTGTGTTATTTTGTTTTTGTTTTTGAGTTTGTCTTTATAGGAAACCCAGAAGAGTTAAATTTACAGAGACAATAACTGGATGAATAGTTTCTTAGTGTTATGGCAGTGGAGGTGGAGGGGAAATGGTACGCTAATGGTAATTAATACAAGAATGAAGAAAATGTTCTAAAATTTACTGTGGGGATGATTGTATGACTCCCTCTAATTGCTTGAACCACTGAATTTGATGATATAGGAACGGTACATTGGCAACAAGGTCAAAACTTAAAAATAATAAATAAAATAACTTACCACCACCACCCAAATGGCCACATCAACATGGCGGCATCCATTGGGTCTCTGAAGAATTGAGCTGTGAGCATTCTGCACACCCACCTCCCATCCCCCTGGCCTAAATCCTTTTATTTGGCCGCCCAACGCCCTAGTTCAGCATGCTGACTTGTCCTAAGCTCAAAGAGACGTGCAGGAAGAAACCTTCTGGCATTAGTGTTAGTTGGAAGCTTTGAAGTCCCGGTAGATTAAAATGGATAGGCGATTGGAGAAAAGAGCCTTTCCCGGGCTGTCATCAGGGAGAAAGCCTGTGTCTGTGGCCATTTCACCACTTCCCAGGAACTCGATTGAGAAATGTGTATAATATATAAATAATACAGTGTCAAGGTTGGGGTAAGAATCCAGAGTTCCTAATGACCTGACTAGAAGATGAATGAGGGAAGAAATAAGGTGAATGTGAAGTGATGTAATTCTGGATGGTTATTAGAATTATGAGCAAACTGCCCCAGGCGTTTAAGTCCAGTCATATTGCTACCGAGTTACTGTTTGGAGATGCACAATAGGAGGGGAGACACGTCTAATGCTCCAGCAGCTCTACCGAAATGTCAAGAATGCTATCCTGTTTAAAAACTGACTTAATAACATTAGTGTCACCTGCCGTCACTGACCTCACACAGCAGAGGCATTCCTGGTACAAGATGTCAGCACACAATTTCTCATTCTCAGACAGAGTATCTTTGTTCCCAAGTAGCATCACACAGGGTCTGACTGACCAAAGGAGAGAGTAACAGCCTAAAAGTATGCCCAGCTCCAGGCCTCTCCTCCAAGCTTAAAAAGAAGAAAGACAAGGTAGATGCTAGCTATACAAGCTATTCAAAGCCCTGCTTCACCCTCCTCAGAGGATAACAAAGGCCTAGGGAGGCAGGGTCTATGCCCAGCCACCTCACATTATGACACCCACCTCTGGAGTCCAACCTGTGCACAGGCTAAGATTCTAAAAGACTTCCAGAGTTGACAAGAGTAGGACCAAGGACCAGGGATGAGTGAGTCAATAAGCTTGCACCTCTTGTTCCAGAAGATGGAAATACAGCTGGGTATAAAACATCTCTGCCCCTGCTTTCATGCATCTTATATCCCATGGAGGAAACTGACTTGACATCAATTATACAAATAAATATAGGTCATAACAGCTTCAAGGATAAGCAGAGACTGTTCTGTGTAGTCACAACAAAGAGCCTGATGCAGGCAGTTGTTGCTAATTAGTATCACTCAGTTGCAACTCCTGGTGGTCCCATGCACCACACACAGAATGAAATGCTTCCTGGTCATCGTGGGACAGCTGGCTGATCATGTCTGTTCAGAGGCCCATTGCTGTAGCCACTGTGTCTTCCAACATAAATAATCAGTTGAAACCAACGGCTGAGATTTGAATCTGCAGTTTCCATTGGTTGTTTTTTGTTTGTTTGGTTGGTTGGTTTTTTTTAAAGAAGTAAACCACAAAGTCTCTCTTCCAAGGCACCTCTAGATAGACTCAAACCTCCACCCCAGGACAGATCACCACACCTATTGCCTCCTCCTACAGTCAATCCAGGATTGGGCCGCAGAGCCACACAGAATCGCTCAGGCTGAAACTTCTGTGAAAAATGCTCTTCCTGAGCAATTAGGCCAACACAAACAAATTGACCCAGAAAATCAGGGCTCCCACAAGCACAGGAATTTGATCTTGAAGGAAGACAACATTTCCAGCCTTGTACCTCTTAATCAACACAATTATGCTGAAGCCCTTGCCGATGGTTCCCCAGCTAGATTCTACCCAAACTCCAAATATTGCTCAATTGGTAACGACCTAATTAGTGGAGAAGGGAGAGACAGAGGGTGGGGGCAGTCACCACTCTGCTCTTCAGGAGGCTGTGCCAACCTTCAAAGTAGTCATTCCAGGGAAGTGGAAGGCTCTCCTGAGCCAGGTGCTCAAGGTGAGGGGGAGATGGCAGCCTCGTGCTTGTAAATCAGCATGGCCTAATGTAAACAATGCACTCTTCCTGCTTCTAAAGGGTCTTTTTCCCCCCCAGCTAGAAGGGGCCAGCAGTGGCAGGCCAGCCTTTGATGTGATTCAGTGGATGCTCCATGCTGAAGAGGAGGCATTCTGTCACAGGCGAACCCTTTCATCTCCACAAAAAGGAACCATGTTAAGAGCGCTGCCTCACCTGGAAGACAGGTCTGGGACAATAGTGATTCTGGAATCAGCTGTCAAAGGAAACCAGATGGTTTTGCTTTTACTCATCTTTATTGAATTAGCCCGGAGCTGTCTGGCTTCCTGGAGTCTGAGACGAGGAGATATGGGTGGGGCAGGTGTGCAGGAGCTGGGATGCCACAGTGGAATCGATTATGCAAATGTATTCATTTGTGTACACAGGAGTGTTCTCAAGGAAATCGGTTGACTAAATTAGGAAATATTACCTATAATCAATGAGCAGAGTTAGACCAAATTCCCCCAAATAATCTGCAACGCTAATTCCTCCCCTAACATCTCATTGTCAAGAATGCCATTTCCTCTCCTTGCCTCGCCAGGGGGTGGGTGGGCTGAGGGCTATGGGATGGGAGGCAGGTGGAGGTGGGGGCAGGCAAAGCCCCTTCTGAAACTGCTTCAGGAAACACAGTGGCCACCAGAAGGGCAGGGGTGGAGATGCCAGGGGATACCTGGGGCTGTCTGGGGAAGCCAGCTGCAAATCACACTTCCCATGTGTACTTCCACTCTATCCTATGCCATCACCACAATCCTCGTACCCTCCCTCCGCCCACACAACGATGCTCCCAGCCTGCCCACTCTACTGGGGTGCAAGCTAGAGAGACTGCCCAGAGGGCATAGCTCCAAGAACAATTCCAAGCTGTCCCCTAAATGCCTGTCCCTGGAGCCCTGGTAATGCAGCGATAGGTGTTGGCTTGTGATCCCACATGGCTGGCTGTTCTCGGAAGAAAGACTGGGCTTTCTAACTCCCATCGACAGTTTTGGTCTCAGAAACCCACAGGGGGTCGCTGGGAGTGAGCAGGGACTCGAAAGCAGTGAATTTGGTTTGGTTTGGGGTTTGGCCTCTTAGCCTCTAGGAGCTGCAACTGGTGAATGTATTCAGCTGTTAACTGAATGATTGGTGGTTCGAGTCCATCCAGGAATGCCTCTGAGGAAAAACCTGGTTATCTACTTCCCCAAATCCAGCCACTGACACCCCTGCAGAGCATAGATCTACCTAGACACACATGGAGTGGACACTGGTTCGGTCTCTGTCCCTGAGGTCATCTGCATTCCCATATCCTTGCTGCGGTCCCTTGGCCAGACCTTTCCACCGATGCCCGACTTGTGTGCCAGTAGGAAACATCAATCCACAGCGGCCCATTTTCTTGTCTTCCCTGCCCACTCACCCCCAATTCCCCGCCACCTATAAAGCAAGCAAGGCACGGTGGGCTGTACCCAGAGAGTTCCCTCACCACACGCTGTATCTACGATACCTTCTTTACACCAGAGGACACCAAGGACCATAGAAGCCTTGCGATTCCCCGTCTGCCCCAAGCAGAGGCAGCACAAAGAATATCACAGAGCTTGGCTCAAAGGTGTCCAGTAAGCCACTCACATCTCCTGCATCGCCCACTTGCGCCAGCTGTTCCCTCAGCATCCCTGCGAAGGAGCAGGGAGAGAAAAGGGGTTGGTGCACTCCTCAGGAACCAGCTTTGCCACCCACGTGCCTCTGGCAGAGGGTTCTGCAAGCATAGCCCCTGCACAGCAGCAGGAGTCAGCCCCTTGGCTCGTTGGAACAGGTCACCCTCTCAGCAGCACCCTCTCTGCATCCCAACGATGCAGGTTTGTTTGAGTCCACCTGGAAGTGGCTTGAAAGAAAGACCTGTCTTCTTTCACCTTCCTAGCCTTCAGACATTAATAAAACTATGTGAGTCCCAAAAATATGACAATCGAGGAAGCGACATGAAATTCAGACGGCTCCAGAGTGGTTTGCATGGGCTGCCGTCTGCAAAGTTGGCAGTATGAAGCCACCTCACTCCAAGGGAGAAAGAGGGGGCTTTCCACTCCTGTAAGCAGCTATAATCTTGGAAACCCACCTACCCTCCAGCTCTTATGAACCCTTGTTCAATTATATACGATTCTTATTATTATAGCTTACATTGTCCGGCGTCTCCCTTCACCCACGTTTCTGTTGTTCCTTACCCAGGGGGGTGAGGAGATAAGTTGTATGCTGATCATTGTGATCAGTTCTCCTTTCTCCCCCTCCCCACTCCACCCCCTGGCTTCCCCCTTTCTTCATGGTATAGCTACTCTCATTATTGATTCTGAGGAGTTTATCTGTCCTGGGTTTTGTGTGTAGAGAGCTCTTATCTGTACCAGCATACAGTCTCCAGTCTAGACAGAATTGTAAGATAGAACTAGGATCATACTCATGTGGAGGAGGAAACATTAAAGAATTAGAGGAATGTTGTATGTTTCGTCAGTGCTACACTGCACCTTGGCTGGGTCATCCCTTACTTGTGAAGGGATGTTCAATTGTCTACGATGGGCTTTGAGTCTCCACTGTGACCCCTCTTCTTCACATTGATATCATTGTTTTTGATCTTCTGATCCCTCATGATCACACAGGTTGGTGTGCTTCTTCCAGGTGGACTTTGTTGCTTCCCTCTAGATGGCCGTTTGTTTAACCTCAAGCCTTTAAGACCCCAGACGCTATATTTTGTAATAGCTGGGCACCCTCAGTTGTCTTCACCACATTTGCTTATGTACCCATTTTGACGCCAGCAATCCTGTCTGGAAGGTGAGCATCACAGAACAGATGGAAATGGGTTTAAGGACATTGCTGGGGAAAGAACTCTGCGGGTCAGTGATGGCCTTGATATGTGCAGGCAGTAGAGAGGCCTGCCTCAGAGTCTGCAGCTTGGCAAATAGCAAATCCCCAGGAGGTCCTGCTGGGTCGTGTGGAAGAACCCAGCCTGGACTAGCGTCGCCTCACCAAGCGACGGCGTCTGTGCACTGGGGAGGAAGGGACTCTGGTGGCTCTGCTTCTCTAGCCCAGCCAAGCGGGCAGGGCAAGAAAGGCTTCAAAGCACAGTCAAGAGTGGTAGCTAGCACCTTGGAGCTCAAGAAACCCTGATTCTGGGTGGGTCCCTCTCCATAAGGCCAGTAGTGGGGATCTCCAGAGAAGTGGGGTGCCAGCACAGTTCAGAGTAGCTTCCCAGCCCGTGCCTGTGGGTGGGCACAGGGGCCCCTGTGCAGACCACATACCGCACTGCACTGGCCCACAAGGCAGCAGTGGTAACTGCTGAGGCTGCTGCTGCCCGGAGGTTAGAAGCAGCACCCTACACTTCAGGCAGTGAAGTCCAGTGCTCCTTGGGCTGGGAGGCCTGACTCAGCATTCAAGTTGCCCCTGTCTTTCCTGGGTTCCACACACCCGAATGGCCATATAATGCCTTGCCCTCCTACCTGCTTGGAAACAGAGCTTCTCTCGTGCTATATTCGTGCGGCCGTGCCCGTGTGCTGCCGTGAGGGAGAGTCCACTCAACAGTGGTAATGAGTTCCTGGGGGGGACCCAGCACGGGGCCGGCATCTCATTCCATCCTCACCGGCAGGCTCCACAGGGGGAGAATTGTTCTGACCCCCGCTTTCCAAGCCAGGCACTTTGCACAGCCTGGCACGCATGGAAGAGATGGGCAGTGACTGAGGAAGCCGGGAGAAGGCGTGCATTTGGATTGTCGGCAAAGGACGATGAAATAGCATGGGCTGCCAAAACAACAAACGCCTCCGCCTTGGAAGACGTACAGCCAGAATGGCCCTAAGAAAGCAAGGATGGCGAGACTTCATCTCACGGACTTAGGAGAGACGAGGCCAGGAGAAGGACATCTGGCTTGGAAAGCAGAAGAGCAGCGAAAAAGAGGAAGGGCCTTGACCAGATGGATTGACACAGGGGCTGTAACGATGGGCTCAGGCCTATGGGCTCATGTTCCGTTGGACACATGTTGCCAGCCTCTTGCGTGCGCTATGGATGTCATGGTTTTATCATTTCCATACTCTGCTGCGTCACCTTTCTTTTAGATGGGCACAAATAGGGATCTCTCGTCCCATCCGTTGGGCGGTGAACTCTCTTGGCATAGATGAGTATGTGCTTCCAGGACTTTACAGCTTGTTAAAACATTTCAATTGGTAGTCCTTTCGTTTGCCAGTTCCTGGAGCCTTGTTTATGACTTCAGTGCAGCTTGGACTTCTTCCTTCACATGGCAGTCACCTAATCTGGTGTCAATGTGAGGATGAAGAGTGTAGGGGTGGAGTCTAGTCTGTCAATCTGGAGATAGCCAATGAGAGCTCTGTGTGGGCGTGGCCGTCTCCTGGGAATTCTGGGAAATGTGGTCCTTCCTTCTTGGAGGCAGAGACGCTGTCTCTCTCGGCTCCCTTGGAGACTTTCTAGAGCTAACACTCATTGGAGACTCTCCACTGGCAAGACTGACTTCCTGCGAGACCCGCCTGAGGAGAAGCCGCATGGACCTACCCTGATGCAGCCAGAAACCTGCACCTAGAGAAGCCACCCGGAGACCCCTGCCAGCGCTGAGCTGCTCCTACCATCACTGCCTTTGCACCCACGGGCCTGTGATCTTTCTGCATTCAGCATCATGGACATGTGTCCCGTGAGTCTGAAGAGGACTTTAGAGATGGCTGTCAGATATATGAGCTAATATAGGCTTATAGACTTGATCTGGACTGGACTGGGATGTCTTTTCCAATGTTCAATTGCTCTTGTATATAAACCTCTCTCTTTCTTTTTTTTTTTTTTGGGGGGGGGCATCACTGCTCTCCGGTGGTGGGAGTAGGAGGCCCAGCCCCACTGCTGGAATGGAACCTCCGTCCCAGTGGGCCGCAGCCCTGCGCACAACCACGACGCCACCCGGGCTCAGCCCTAAACCTCTCTCTTATATACATATGTGTGTTTATGAATTTGCTTCTCGAGTCTATCAGGACTAATGCACTTCAGTACCTCAGTTCTTGAAACAGCTGAATGACAACCAGTTCTTTTTGGTGCAGTGAAATACCAGCGGCTTAGCAACCAACATCACAGCTACAGATGCACCACCACAGTGACAAATTGACAAACAAGTCATAGAAATGAGGGGCTGAGACTCTGTAAATATGAGGTATGTTTAGCACACCAGGAAGATTAGACAGATTGCTAACAGTGTAAATAGGTACATGACACCCTAGTAAGATGGAACATGCAACAACATCAAAATAAAAAAAAAAAAGGAAGAAGGAAGGGAAGAAAGAAAGAATATAGGATCCTGACATGAAGATTGGCTCGTTTTGCCATCCCATTGGGCTTCAAATGAGTCATCCCAGAGGCAGAAAGGGGGACTTCACTTCCATAAAAGACAAAGAGTCAGGAGTGGAGTCCTACCCAAGATCCCTGTGCTGAACCTTCTCAATCCAGGAGAGCTCTGTCACCAGAGTCAGTGGGAAGAAAAGGCAGAGAAGCAGTTGGCAGCAGAGACAGCAGAAGGAGCACCAGATAAGAAGGTGGGCCTCTCAGCCCACCAGAAAAGAAAGCCAACGGCCTTTGGGCAGGTGGGCTCTTGGTGGAGTTGAGTGCCCTTGAGCACAAATCCACAAAGCTAAGCGAGTCAAGAGAGCCCCAAGGACCAGAGAGAGCCACACCTTTGAGCATGGCTGGGAAGCTGTCCTGGTGGAAGAACTATATCCCAAGAAAGTCCTGAATCTGAATCGTAGCCTATTACTTCCCGAATAAACCTGTGAGTCTTCATGTCTGTGAGTCCTGTGTGATCATTGTCACATATTACCTACAGAATGGAGAGAATGCTGTGGGTTAGTTCCAAAACTATTGGATTGGAGCCTAGAGATATGCCTAACCTCTGTTTCATAGGAATTGGCCTTGTCTGATGCTGATAGTGATTCTTTTACCCTTGTGTGAAGTTAGAGGAGGCCAGGCACCATCCCACAGCACCATTCTGACAGGACTTTTACTATGCCTGTTCTTATCTTTTCTTGGCATCAGCCCTCCTGGTTAGACTGTAAACTTTTGGAGGACAGAGAGTCCTTCACCTTGTTCTGAACTGGCTCACTATCCTAGCTTAGCTCACCGTGTTGTGTTGTTAATAATGTTAGCTGCCACCTCGTACACTGCAACTCTTGGTGACTCCATATGGAACAGAATGAAATGGGGCCTGGTCCCGGGTTACCTTCACATTCATTGGTATGCTTCATGTACATTGTTGTGGCTACTGTGAATTTTGAGTGTCTTCCAAACTAAGGGACTCACCTTCCAGTTCTATATCAGACTATAGCCCATATTCCATAGTGATCTATAAGATTTCCTTCGATAATTTTTAGGCATCAGAATGGCCTGTCCTTTCTTCCTACTCTGTTTTAGTTTGGAAGTTCCAGTCAAATTTCCACATTATGGGTAACTCTGCAGGTATTTGAAATCCAAAGGATTAGCTTCCAACATCAGAGTAACGTATCAGCCTTCAGAGTATGATAGTGGGTGGTAGTCAGGGTGTTAGCAGAATCAATAAATATTCAATGAAACAAAGGCAAGAAAGGAGGAGGAAATGGGGTGGAGGGCAGCAGGGAGAATCTTCTCTTTTAAAAGATACCCCTCCCCCTTTCGTTGCAGGGTGAGCTAAAAACTGCCTTTAGTAGCACTGAGAAGGAATGGCATTTACACATGGGAAACACTTCACCTAAACTCACACCAAACCCCGGAACTTGCAGTCTAAAAAGAAGAGCATATCCCACCCAGGGAGAGAGTACTGGTCTTGTCTCCACAGAAGGCCGAGTGGGCATGCAGATCCGACCTTGAACCACCCAACCATGAGGACAGCGAGGACACATGGGAGGATGCATGAAAAGAGAGAGCCACAGGACAGGACACAACCAGAGCCAGATTGACCCCCTCCCTGGAAGTGGACGTGCTGAGAACAGGCGGGGGAGGGGCCAACATGCCACACCCACAAGGAGAAAGGCAAGAAGGGAGAGAGAGAAAGAGAGCTGGCCTGGTCCCCACGCTGACACACGATGCTCAGAGGACTATGCCCCTGCGGGGACCTAATGGGTCACAGAAAGGACTGGGCAAACAACAAGAAGACATGTCAAACTGGCTCCCCACGGAAGCAGACAGCGACAGAGGACATTTCGGGGGTTACATGGTGGTGAAACCATGTGGACTGAACCTCCAAAACGAACCGAATCAATAAGGGAGCCCTCCTGATTAAACAGTCGGGAGGAAAGAATGATGAGTCCAACGGTTCCTGGGAGGCCCTGGAGAGGGGGCGTGGGGAAAGGGGCTATGGATGGGCTCCTGGATGGGGGAGACAAAAAAGTGGTCTGGAATCAGTGGGAGAGAGGGTGTGGGAGGTATGGTTGGGTTAGCAAGGATAATGTAACTGAAAGGAAGTACTTCAACTTCAATGAAGGTGGAATATGATGGCGGGACAGGAGGGAGATGGAAGGAAATAGAGGAAAGACCTAGAAGGCAAAGGACACTTGCAGAGGTCGAAACACGGACAGGTACATACATAAATATAACTATCTATGATAAGGAGGGAATAAATCTAAGAACATATATTTATAGGTTAAGTACTGGAGTAGCAAATGGACCTTGGACCCTCACCCAGGTGCTCCCTCAATGCCAGAACACTTTGTTCTATGAATCTGGTATTCCATTATACTCACTGGCCCAATGCGATCATTGATGTGAAATGGGTGCATAAGCAAATGTGGTGAAGAAAGCTGATGGTGCCCAGCTATGAAAGGATATAGCATCTGTAGTCTTAAAAGCCTAAAGATAAACAAAAGTCCATCTAGCTGAGAAGTGGCATGCCCACACAGTGTGGCCATGAGGTGTTGAAAGGATTAGGTTGCAGGCATCAAACAGGAGGGGAAAACATATCTCTGTGTGCTCACCTTCCCAAGGCATCAACTGAGAGCATTGGGAGCATGAGCAAGAATGGTAAAGAAAGCCAATGGTGCCCAGCTACTGGGGTCTGAAAGGCTTGAGCGTAAACAAGCAGCCATCTACCTCAGGAGCAACAAAGCCCACCATAAAAGAAGCATACCAGCCTGTGCAACCATGAGTTGTTTAAAGAATCAGGCACCAGGCCTCAAAGAACAAAAATCAAAATTAATACGTGCCCACCCTTCAAATATGATTGCTGAAGACAAATGGGTACAGAGGCAAATAGAGTGGACAAAGCAGATGGTGCCCAGCTACCAAATGATAAAGTGTCTGGGGTCTTAAAGGCTTGAAGATAAATGAGTGGCATTTAGTGCAGAAACAGCAAATCCCACATGGAAGAAGCACACCAGCCTGTGTGATCAAGAGGGGTCAAAGGGAGCAGATATCAAGCATCAAAAAACAAGAATCATATCACTATAAATGAGGAGGAGAGCAGGGTGGAAACTCAAGACCCACTTGTGGGCAATTGGTCACTCCCTTACAGGGGAGTCGCAGGCAGGAGACAGGCCGGTCAAGGTGCAGTGAGGTAGCGATGAAGCATACGACTTTCCTCTAGTACCTGAAAGCTTCCTTCCCTCAACTATTAGGGTTCCAACTCTACCTTACCCATTTGAGGATAAGATAATTGAAATGATTTGTCCAAGTCTTCACAGATCGTGAGTATTTGTGATTTAAATTCAGATTTGCATAAAGAGACTGGGGCATTAACCAGTATCTTATATTGCCCCCCTGGGAAAATTAAAATGGTCACATATACTATAAAGATCTTCTGTATGCAGCACCAAGATGACCAAGTCAAGTGTCTGTTTGTCTGTCTTCTCCAACACCATCTCTACACATCATCTGGTACACTGAAAATGTAGTTCTTCTGTTGACCCTAACCATGTAGAACTGTGTCTGACCTCACAAGGGCAGAATCCTCCAGATTGCCATGCTTGCCTCAGATTTCACACAAGTGTTCAGGAGGTTTCAGGGAACTTTCATTTCTTGCCTGTTAGCTACAAATTTTGGGGATGCTGTGTCCCCTTCAGGCTTGAGAATTCACTAGGACAAATCACAGAATTCAAGAAATCACTATAATTATAGAAATCAGGATCAGCATAAAATCACAAATCAGGATCAGCATAAAAAGACACATTGGGCAAGGTCTGGGAACATCCCCAATGTGAAATTGCCAGGTCCCAAAGACCCATTACTTCCCATGCATTGATATCTTTCACCAACCAGGAAGCTCATCTGAGCTTCAGGGTACAGTGTTTTTACTGGAGTTCCTCTATTGGGGCATGAATTGCCAAATCATTTTCCCATGTAGCTGAACTCAATCCCCAACCTCTCTCCCCTCCACATGGTGGCCAGTCTCCACCCAAAAGTCACTTCAACTGCATAAACTGCCAAGTGTGATCTGAAGTCTTCCATGAATAGCAGAGAGTCCCATCAAAGGGTAAATTCCAAGGATTTAAGAGACTGCCTCCCATGGATGAAGACCAAATTCTTTGGGTAGAGTTAATTGTACACTCCACATAATGAAATAAAATAAGCATGAAGTTGCATCTCTGAAGTGAATTATGTGGAGAGAAAAAAAAGTTTAATCTTGAAATCTTTAAAATGTATTCACATAATGCCCCAATCAGTCACTCTTAAGGAAGCCAAGGTTTACGTACCACCTGTTATCAGAGCCAGAGAAGAGAAATAAAATCTTCATTTGTCAAGTGGGTAAGGTGGGAAGATAAGGAAGGTTAGGGATGAGGCTGACCTCCAAGAGAACGGAGAAGAGTGAGAGGAATGAAGACTTCACTCCTTAAATGCTTGAGACCATGAGGAGATTGCACCTTCCTCCTCTCTATGGGGGAGGGGACGTCCACAGGGGAGGGATCGCTTACCCTCCTTGGCCTTCCTAGGCACAGAAGAAAAGCACAGAAGTTGGCAAATGGCTCCAACTGTGATGGTGCTTTCTTTTCTTTCTTTCTTTTGATGCTTTCTATTATTTCTCAAAAACACAAACTTCTTCGGATGCCTCCTGAGCCCAGATGAGGTATAGCGTTCTCCTTCTCTTTTGTTTTCTGTTTTCAGTCAAGATCCATAGCTATTGTTCATCAGCAATAATGCCCATTACTCCATGTCCTCTTCTGAATCTGGCATACATTTTTTGATGTACTATTGTAACTACCTTTTTTGTCATCAGCATAATTTTACCTAAATGTGAATGAGAGTGATATTCAATAATTTACCTTTCTTTGGAATGGGCAGGAATATGAATCTCTCAGTTATTTGAGCAAGTGTTTAACTTTTACATTTCTTGATGTAGACAAATGAATGCTTTCATAGTTGTACTCATTTCTTGGAACATTTTTATTGATATTCTGTACATTCCTGGAGTATTGGTTTTCACCAATGCCTTCAGCTTGAACTACACAACTTGGACTTCTTCCTTCAGTAGTATTGGTTCGTGATTATATGGCATTTCTTGAAATTGTTGAGTGTCTACCAATTCTTTGGGGTACAATAATTCTGTGCATTTCTTTCATCTTCTTTTGATGTTTTCTGAATTGTTCAATATTTTGCTCATGGAATCTTTCAGTATTGCACCACAGGCTTGAATTTTTTCTTTGTTCTTTCAACTTGAAAAATATCCAGAATATTCTTTCTTCTTGCTTTTCTAACTTCAGATCTTTGCACATCTGATTATGATAATTTACTTTATATTCTCAAGCCACTTCTGTTCAACTCTTTCATTTCATCTTTTCTTCTGTTCACTTTAGCTACTCTATAGTAAAAAGCAGGTTTCAGAATTTCTTGTGACATCTATTTTGGTCTTTTCTTTCTTTATAGTTATTTGAATTCCTTTTTTTCTTCATGCATGATTTCTTTGATGCTATCTCATAATTCATCTGCTCTTTAGCCATTAGTGTTCAGTGCTTCTAATCTATTCTGAGGTTTTTTCCCAAAAAAAAAATTTTATTGAGAGAAGACTAACACAACCACTTTCAAAACATTCTCTTCCTTCTTGAATTGCTTGACATCAGTTCCTCTTCTAATCTATTCTTGAGATGGTCTCTAAATTCAAGTGAAATAAATTAAAAGTCATATTTTGATTTTCATGGACTTGGGTTCATTTTCTTCAGCTTCAACTTGAACGTGCACATGAACAACTCATAGTCTGTTCACAGTTACCCCTGACCTTATTCTGAATGATAATATTGAGCCTCTGAATTGTCTTTTCCACAGATGCAGTCCATTGAAAGTCCACCAAAAGATATTTGTAATGAATATGTTATTAGTCTTCATTTTCCTCTACTATAGGATTAGTGGTGAGTGTGTAAATGTCCATAATAGTCCTATTGTCTGGTCTTCCATGTACATGCATGGATATGATCCTAACACTAACTATTGGACTTCGGAACAGATCTTGAAATGCTCTCTTTGACCACGAATGCCACACCACTCTTCTTGAATTTGTCTTTCTTGGCTTAATAAATCATGTGATTGTCTGATGCAAAATGACCAATGTCAGACCATTTCAGTACTGTAGTGCCTAGGATATCAATCTTGCAGCGTTCCATTTCATTATTTATGACTGCCAATTTTGCTAGACTCATGCTTCATCCACTCCACTTTCTGATTAGACATGGGCGCAACATAACAAAGGTGCTGGACATTTTACTTCATCCAATCATGAGGGTCAACTCTACTTTGGAGGGGCAGCTCTTCCCTAGTTGGAAGGGTTCAACTTCTGCCACTCTGTCAATGTCATACTGTCATTCCCTACATTTTCAATGACAGCTTTTTTTCTTTCTCTTTTTCAGAAGGAGATTGTCAGATCATTCTTCCAGTCTGTCTTCGTGGGAAAGACCCACTGAAAGTGATCTACCCTGGATGACCTGGCTGGTATTTGAAATACTGTTGGTATAACTTCCAGCATCATAGAGCCCCATAGCAGCATATAAGCCAATCCAGCAGGACAAACTGAAAGGTGGGTGGTGGGTGAAAGATCTTAGAGCAGATTAAAGACAGCTATGCACTAACAAGTCTGAGATGGGATCTGGGTTGACCAGACGGGAAGAATTAACTGTCTTGTCTGTTAGGAGGTAGCCTTTGAACAGGATCCTGAAGCATAAAGAGGAATTCATGATCAAGTCGGCAGCTGGAACAGCCAATGCATGAAAACTGGCAAATAATTGATCTTTGATCAAGCTTAAGCAGGAGGATATTAACAACATATGAGACTATAGGGTAATTTGTGAGATGCCAAGGAATTTGGCACAAAGCATCAGTCATTGAACAGTCTGTGCAGCACAGTTTTATTCTGACACTCATGGAATCGCCATGAGTCAGATTCAACCTGCTGGCAACTGGTAACTGGTACTTCTCCCACCACACGCCAGTCACTGTATTAAGAAACTCAATCTAGATGACTGACTATTTTGGGTGTTACAGTCCCAAAAGAGTTTACAGCTGAACCAAGTCAACCCACAAATAAAAGAAATGATAAATGAATGTTTGGGGGGGGGCATTACTGTCCTCTGGTGGTCGTGGGAGATACCCCATCTTGCTCCTGGAGAGCCACCGCTGGATTTGAACCGCCAAGCCGGTGGGCCACAGTCCCGCACTCAACCACTACACCACCGGGGCTCAGTCCTAAAGGAATGTTTTAAACCATGGGTATTGATCGGACTTTGTGACATAGCAGTAGCGAACGCTAACTGATACACGGAGGAATGGAATTTGGGGAAGGATGAGAGAAACAATTATAGAAATTGGGGAAGGATGGGAGAGACAATTATCAAAATGCAGGACAGAAGCACATCAAGAACTGTGTGCATACGAAGCGTGCCACCACTACCTCTGTGTTGATAATATGTGGGAGTGGGAGGGCTCGCTGGAAGAGCAACTGCAGAATCCAACCAGAATCTGAGGAGGAGTGGGCTCTCTATCTTAAAGCACGTTGCTCAATGCAGAATTCCTTGTTTCTCATCTGAGTTGACTCTACACACATTCTAGCAAGAAACTATTGTTGCCAGGGGTGAGGGTTGTGCCTCCAGGTCCTGCAGCTCACAGTCCGGGTAAAAGAGATTTCCAGAACAGAGAGAGCAACTGCTGTTGCAGAGGTCAAGGTAGGCTTCGTGGAGGAGGAAAGGGTTTCAGCTGTATTTTCAAGAATGGAGAAGACCTCCCTCCACAAAGGATGACAGGTAGAACAAACATTCTGGAAAGAGGAAGCAAAGCATTCTGGGGAGGGAGGGAGAAAGCATTCTGGGTAGAGTGCAGCATGTGCAAAGCCATGAGGTGAACAGGCCACAGGGAACACGTGTGGGACGAGGAGAGGCCAGATTGGGACTTGCTGTAAATGCAATGGCCATTGAGAACGCTCACATTGCCTGATCTAGAGTTACAATTCTGCTCACTTGAATTTCTTTCTTCTCTCATCTGGGGTTCTAAAACAGCCTGGTATTATAAATGACTACCACACCCTGGCAACTGTATTCCAAGGATTAAAAAGCCTGTGTAATCCACACAGATTAGGGACAATCTGGGGTTGAGCCCTAGCTTCTGGTTGAGGTAGGGTCACTCACATGCTACATGACTTTAGGCAGTTGACTTAACTTGGCTTAGCTCAGAATCTAAAACATTCCATAGGCCACAGGTTTGCTGTGAAGATGAGATAAGGTAAGGCATGTGGAAGGATTTGGATCTGTATGCAGTTTTCTTTTCCACTCTCTCCTTGTTCCCACAAAGAGGAAACCTGCCTAAATCCTGCTGGCTTCCTGCCTTCCTTCCTGATAGTCTCCATCACTTTGGACTGACTTCCGGGAACTGGTAAGAACAGTGGGGTTCAATGAAAGAATTATGACCCTATCCAGGAGTCTAAGACTCAGTTCCCAGCCCGTGGAGCCCTGCCTGGTGTTGCGATGCTGAACAGGTTTCGGCAGAGCTCCTGACGTCAAATACCAGGAGGAAAGACCTGATGATCTATTTCCGA
Organism: Nesogale talazaci; assembly: GCA_004026705.1. Taxonomy (NCBI): domain Eukaryota; kingdom Metazoa; phylum Chordata; class Mammalia; order Afrosoricida; family Tenrecidae; genus Nesogale; species Nesogale talazaci. The sequence goes on from PVJH01019024.1 coordinate 25,414, forward strand.
GCTGCAATGGGGTCACCGCAATGGGGTTGACCTGATGACAGCCAGCAATACCAACAGCATCCCTCCTCCTTCATCATCAGGATCAGAGCACACATTCTGCTCTGCCCTCTGCTAGGTGGGGCACTCACAGAGCCACAGGGTACAGGAGTCTGATGACCGATCCTTGGAAGTCTAGAAAGGGTGGAGACATGTGAGGAATAGATCTGAGGGGCAAACAGAACATATCACCAATAGGATACTGGTTAAATAAGCCAGAGGGTCCTCATACAATTGAATCATCATCATTATCCAATATTCATTCATTTAAAAGCACACTGAGAGAAAATATTTAATAATGTGAAAAGGAATTTTCACTAACTTTTGCTGGAAATGTGCATATAAGACAGATACAGAAGGAAAAAAAAAGACAGATACAACATGACCTTGCTTAAAATATATAAGCACACTAACAAATATTTTAGAAGATCATGCCTGGGTAGCATAACAAGGAATAATTTTTCTATTTGCTTCTGTTTTTTTCTCTGAATTTTCAAAAGTGCCCAAACTGAACATTATTAGACTTTGTACAGCTTTAATACATATCCTGTTCCAGCCCCCCCCCCCACTTCAAGGTCTCCATTAACTGAGAAAGAAAGGATACAAAAGAGTAGACAGGTGAAGATCAAAATGATCAACCACTGATTAGGCAGGGTGGGAGCTTCAGGTTGGCCAGTAGGTAACTTTGGAAAAATTATGTAGCCTCCATGTTCATTCCTGCATCTACAAAATGAGGAGAATAAAGTCTACTTAGCAGGGCTATTATACAGATGAACTGGGCGAATACACAGGGAACACTTCACACAGTCTTTTGGACATAGTAATGATTTAAAAAAATATTTTTTAATCCTCACAAATAAACCAAAAGGCAATATCAGGATACATGGAGAAAGGATTAAAATGGTCAAAGATTTTCTTTTATTTGGGGCACAATCAACCTCCATATAGACAGCAGTTGGGAGACCAAATAACTGATTTCACTGGGCAAATCTGCTGCAAAAGATGTTGTTAAAATACTAAGGTGTCAAGGTGTTACTTTAATACTTTATTACTTAATAAATATATAAAGTATCATGCTAAAGATCCCTTTAAAATATTGAGGACTAAGGTGATCCGGACCCATACCATGTTATTTCCAATCCCCTCATGTGCATCTGAAAGCTGGCCAATGAATAAGGAAAACAGAAGAAGATTTGCTGCCTTTGGATAATAATGTTGGTGAAGAATATTGGCTATGCCATAAACTAATAATTCTATGTTGGAACTACTCCAGGCAGAATTCTCTTTAGAAGTAAGGATGTTCATCTCATGAACTTTGGACATGTCATCAGGAGAGACTCATCACTGGAGGATATCAGACTTGGTAAAGTAAAGGGTTCAGCAGAAAATGAGAAAAACCTTCAATGAAGTAGACTGAGATAGTGGCTACAACACTAGCCTCAAACATAGGAACAATTGTGAGGGTCGCGGGGGACCTCGACCTTGTCTGAGCAGTAGTTGATCACTTTGATTTTCACCTGTCTATACTTTTGTAGTCTTTCTTTCTCAGTTATTTGGGATTTTCAAAGCTGCTTGTGATGGAGTCCAGGTTGATGTTACCCTCCTTCAAACAACTGGCCCTGGATTCAGACAATCTGAGATCCCACCTGAATTTTGGGTTTCAGTTTCTGTACTGTGAAGTGAGGGTGTTGGATGGCTTTGCTTAGAAAACCCCTTCCCACTCCAAAACCCTGAGATTGTAGGGGGTTCTGAGATGTAAGCCCAATGAACCTGTGGGGAGGGCAGTCAGATTCTGTCCAAGCTTAACCCCTTGGTCCAAAAAAAGCAAGGTGGGGGGGATTAGTTCTAAAGACAATACTGTCAGCCACCGAGTGTCTCCTGACCCAAGTTTTTTTTTAAATAAATCATTTTATTGAGTGCTTATACAACTCTTATTATGATCAATACATACATCAATGGTATGCAGACCACATTTGCACATCTGTTTCCATCACCATTCTCAAAACATCCTCCTTCTACTTAGGCCCCCTGGTGTCAGCTCTTATTATTTTCCCTCCATCCCCACTCTCCCTCTCCCATGAACCCTTAAAAATTTACAAATTGTCATTAATTTGTCATATTGCACACTGTCCGATGTGTCCCTTTACACACTTCCCTCTTGTCCATACCCCAGGGAGGAGGATATATGTAGATCCCTGCAATTTGGTTCCCCTTTTCTACTCCTCCCTTCTGGTATCACCACTCTCACCAAGTTTTTCTATAGAGACCAGGGTTTGTGGCAAATTAAGAAACAGTAATAGGGCTGAGCCCCGGTGGCGTAGTGGTTGTGCGTGGGACTGCGGCCCACTGGGACGGAGGTTCCATTCCAGCAGTGGGGCTGGGCCTCCTACTCCCACCCCCGGAGAGCAGTGATGGCAAAAAAAAAAAAAAGAAACAGTAATAAGTACAGGTTCTTTCCCTAAGATCTTTGTGAGGCTCAGAGCAACAAAGTGGAGCAAAAGTGAGAACTTGTTCCACTTCATGGGGCCATGGGGTCATGACAACAGAAGAAGCTACCACCATTGCGGCCAAATGGACACGAGCAGAAAATGGCAGACACTGGGTGGCTAAGAACATACAAGTGATATGATGCCCGGAGAGAGCAGGAATCCTTCCAATAGTCCCTTCTGCCAGCAAAAGCTACAGATTATGACCACCTGCAATTTTCTGCCCAAGGCTGTCATTCTGGCTGAGAGGGTAACTGCCCTGGAGTAGCCCTCAACCTACAACAAGCATGTGTTGGTAGCTAGCAATGCTCTCTTTCCTCAGCCCTCGGTTGGGCTGTCTCTGAGAAATACTCAGACTGCTTCCCAGAATTCCCCAGTGGGATTAATTCCCATTGACCACACTGGAACTGGCTAGACACCAAGCCTTAATTGTTTTCTTCCTCTTTCTCCCTTCCATTTTCCGACTCCCCCAGTGTTGCTTCTGTGAACCAGCTCCCAACAAAACAACCTGCACTTCGATCCTTGTTCCGTGAGGTGTGCAGTCCACTTGGCTAGGCTGGACTCCATTTCTCCGAATTCCATTCCCTGTATGTTTCCCGTTAGGGTGGGCCACCAAAAAAAAGTTACCGTGGGACATTTAGAAGACAGAAGGGAAGCAGCTGCCAAGTTGTGCTCACGTATGGTGTGGCTGGCCAACTGACCATCCCCTTGGCATGAGTCAGTGGCCAGGTTTTCAACTTGTTCCTCTTCCTCTGGACCTCCTTTCAGCTCCTCTGACCCCCAGGCCAGGCATTGCGGCTTGTGCTTGTGGATTCCAGTGTGTCTTCTCTCTCTCTCTCTCTCTCTCTCTCTCTCCCTGTCCCCCCATCTTCCCTTCCCGACCAACAGCATACCCTGTCAGCATGAGGCATGAAAACCATAGTCTTGCAGAGACTTCCACCGTTGTGTAAAGTCAAATCCCTGCAAAAAGACCCTTGATGGATTTGGTAGGGGTGTGGCCAAGTCTATTCCTACTCATAGTGACCCACCTGGTAGGCTGTCAGTTGCATAATCTCCTGTCAACTTGTGAAGGGGTGGAGTCTAGCTTGTCAATTAGGTCACAGCTTGACCTCATTTAGAAGTGCTATGGAGCTAGATAGCTTGCTGGAGACGGAACACACACACCCTCCCTGTGACACATTCCTGTTGACAAGCCACATGGAGATACCCTGATAGAGTCAGAGCCCTAGAGCTAAAGGAGCCACATGGAGACCCACGCCAGCACTGAGATGCTTCCACTGTGCAAGACTTTGCACCCACGGTCCTGTGCTCTTCCTGAATTCAGCATCATTGCATGTGCTGCATAGGTCTGAAAAGAGGAATTTACAGATTGGCACCAGACATATGGGCTAATATTGGACTTATGGGGTTAATCTGGATTGGACTGAGATGATGTCTCAAGAATCAATTGCTCTGATATATAAAGTTCCTTCTCATACACATATGAGTGTCTGTGACTTTGTTTCTCTACTCAATCCTGACTAGCACAGTGTCCCATAGGATTCTCTTAACTATAGTCTGTATAGAAGCTGGCAGCCAGGTCTTTCTCCCAAAGAGCTACTGATTAACAGCCAAGCTCTGAATTATTTGTGCCACCGGCGCTACGTATACCTTTAGACTCACGTATACCTTTAGACTCATATATATTCTCCCAGAAGGAATCTAGGACACAAAATCTATCCGTTAATGTTTACTTAGAGATACAACCCACCACTGAGATGTATCCGCTAGTTTTTCTTCTTCCTAGTGGTGGTCTCACTTCTCAGATGGATCGATCTTTGTTGATAACACCTTGTCGAAGAATCTGTTTCTAGGAGAAATCAAAACAAGACAGACAGGAACTTCCAGCACTGATTAGAATGAGTCAGCTGGAGCAGTAATCCCTACAGGCAGACTGAGACAGACTAGGGACACGGCATCCTAAGGACTGTGATCAGAATGCCACCTTGACCCCTCCTCTCAGCCCAACCCAGGCTGGTAAGGCCCCATATGCTGCACAATCAAGCTTTCGACTCACACCTCAGACTTCCTCCTGTTCTAGGAAAACAACATTGGCGTACTCTCTAGCATCCAACAAGAAATATTTCTGTTGAAATGTCAACTGCATTATCACTTTGTTTTTAAGTGGTGGCATATTCCCTGGTGCTCAAAATCGAGAACCTCCCTGCAGTCTCCTCCCGTTTTACTTGCCCGTCTCCCAGGGCTGACTCAGAATCTAGACTCAGCGGAGTAACAAAAGAGCCACACAGCTCTCTGTCCTCCTCAAAGAGCTAACGCACTAGCTGGACTCTGGCTAGGATGCTAGGAGACTGGAACCCATGAAGTCTGGGGATCTCCCAGCCCTAAGATCACCGCCTCCAAACAAAGCTGCCTATGCCCTTCTCTGTTTTCCCAAGGTACTTGGAACAAAGCCCCAGAGGCCCAGTGGCCATCTGGTCCCATGTATTGCTGCTCCAAGTGACCTACAGGTCCACAAGAGCCAGACCCAGACCAGCTCATCCCTGTTTCCTGTCCTCAGGGGATGGCCTGGCCCAGAGCCAGTACATCAGTAGTGTTTAGTGAAAGAGATAAGAAAAGAAAAGGTGCCCGATATCCAGACCCTTAATGTCCCACCAGAACACTGACCTGCTATTCAAACCTTCTTTCCAAGTAGCTGGCGAAACTGAAGCTCAGGAAAGAGAAAGCCACACACCTGCTATGAACTCCCGGAAGCACGAACAATGGATGGCTTGCTCATCTGCTTTTTCAGAACCAGCACAGAGCGAGCATCAGTAGCTAATGAATGAACAAATGAGTGAATGGCTACACCAATGAATGAACTCAGCAAGTTGTAACAAACTTCCAGCTGAAAGTTACAATAAAACTTTCTGATGTCAGTGCCCTGGGATCCTTCCACTTCCTTCATGCCTATGCCACCCACCCTCAAGCTTCCATCTGATCCAAAATGCAATTGCTTGCCAGGTGTTCCTTGGTGATATACACCCAGCGTCCCCTTGGGCTGCTCACCCAGAATCCTGTGCACCTCATCTTCGCTGGGTGGAAAGTAGAACCTTGGGAATACCGATCAACATTTTGAGTGCAAGGGCATGAAAATCCTGGTTGCTAGGGCAGCTTTCCCCAGTCCAGCAGATGAAGGTCTCCAGCTGGGAGAAGGAGCGCAGAATTAAGACAGCTTTCAGTCCTCCTCACCACTACCTCCACATAATGGTCACTGGGAGATATTAGCATCTAAATTATTTTAAGGCAATATAATAAGATTCACCCAGCAGGCCATTAATGACGAAAGAGATTATTGCTGGAAGAAATCCAAGACAGATTTTGTGCAGAGCCGGTTCATCTGAATGACCTTTTCTATGCACCCCAGATCTTCCTGGTCCCCAGAGATCATACAGATTTGAAAGAGTAACTGCGAGGGAACATGCTCACGTTTCTGCAAGAGGGTCTGGCAAAAGGAATCCCTTGAGAATTCGGGTCAGGAGTGCATAGCAGTGAGATAAATGAGATGTTCCCTGAATCGTAAGGATCCTCAGTAGCAGAATTTACAGGAAGCATCTCCAGGCTCTATATTTGGCAGGCGTCCAGCCAGAGTTGTCACATATTAGATTAATTTTAATTCAAGGCAAAAAAAAAACCCACATTAGTGTAGTGTTGCAATTGAGAATTGAAACACAAAAGCCAAGAGTCCTTCAAGTGGATCATTTCAAAGCCTGAGTACCCTTTCATGCACCCTTCAAAAATGAAAAGAGGAAAGGGGGAGAAAGTACATGCTCAGTGCATTCCTCAGAGCTCTCTGCCACCTTCCAGTCAGACTCACCGAGCCAACTAAATGAACCACTGGGCAGTGACCTACAGGGATGGAGCTGTTGATTGATATGACTTCACAGGTCCTGGTCACAGGTGTTAAAGTTCAGCTCCTTTGATCTGGCTCTAAAGACCCTCCAAAAAGCCCTTCACAACCTCCTCTATTAGGACAGCCCTCCATGCAGTTCAGGCTGCAGCCACACCAGCCTTCTTGAGTCACTGGCGATCTCCAGTGTCCAATCTCAGATGCCACCCTTGGCTTGTCCTCCAAGGTTAAGCTGCTCCACTCAAGTCCCAAACTAGTAGGCATTGCCAGGTCTCTGCCTCCTCGGAGTTCCAGGTGACGTGGAGAGGGGTCGCCTGACCCGTCAGCCAGTCGGATTGTCCTTGACATTTTGAACTAAGATACAAAGTGCAGGTAGGGAGTATGATCATGAGTCTTTGAGAGGAGAAGACACCTGGAAGCAATGAGCAGGAAAAGAGAGACACCCACAAAGAGGGCGGCAACACAGAGGCTGTGGGTAGTGACAGAAAGAAGATGGACATGACTTCCTGGTGGCTCTCAGCTCCTAGTTCCTGCTTCTTTCTCTCGACTCTGTGGTGTGCTTGCTGCCCCTTGGTGCTCTGTGAGCCATCCTTGGGTCCAAACCAGTCTATTTCCCCCACAAACAATTCTGAGCAGCTTTGATGGGTTCCTTAGACATAGTCTGACTAGAAGCATGCAATGCCAGTCTCCTTGATGCAGGTGACGCCTGTCATCCAACTGGCCACACAGAGACTCCCTGACCTGGCACTCACCTCCACCCAACCCAAGTCTGTGTCCACAGTCCCATTCCCTGAAGCCTCCCAGTCGCTGCAGAGGCCACCTAATCCTGGTAGGGGGATGGGTGATATCTGCTTTAAACTTATTCTCTCAGATGGTTCCTTCCCACATGGCCAGTATCTGGGATATAAGTTCCTGTTGATGCTCCTCCTCTCTGGTGGTACAGTGGATTACGCACTGCTATCTGCAAGGTCAGCAGTTCAAACCCACCCACTGCTCCCCTGGAGAACGATGAGGCGATCTGTCGTTGTGAAGATTTACAGCCTTGGAAACTCCAGGACACATGCAGCCAGAGCGGTTCGACTCCGTCCCAGTCTACAAATCAGAATCCGCTGGACAGCAGTGGGTTGGGTCGGATTGGGGTTTGCAGAATGCAATGTAGGCACAGCCACTTCTGCCAGCCTCTCAGCTGGAAATTCTGTTTGAGCCCAAGCTGGAAGCCTTTCAACAGTGTGTCTCGAGCTCCACAGGGAAAATAAAGCCCTCTTCTTGACTCGGAGGCAGCCTCCCCCCTCAGTGAGTGTGAGGTCAAGGAGAAATGCCACTGCACTCCAACAACCGTTTCAGACAAAATTTCCAGCTGTCATGGCACCTAACTCTAAGACTAGGGAGGTCACAGTGACATCCTCCCACTCAAGCTTAAGGGAGTTTGTCGCCATACCAGACCTCAACCAGTTGGTCCAGCCCCTGAGCATTTGCTGATGCCAGTCTGCCAGGAGGCATGCCTTCTCTTCTCCTTTTTCACGCCCCCAGTGGAGCCCAGTGCCATACTACATGGCTCCTCCCGTCATGTTTGTTCTGAGCATTCCAGTATCGTCCTGAACAAGCAGTCTTTACACCACCGTAGCAGAAACCCTGCAGTTAGCTGGCCAGACTTCCTCAGAAGGCTGTGTGAAGCACGAAGAGCATGAAGCACATACTATGCGTTAGAGTTTGCACTGGGCACTGAAAATTGAAAGTATGGTTCGAATATCACTTTCATGGCTCAGTCATATTAAAAACAGTCCACGATCATCTCTACAACCAGTTTTAGAACATTTCCTTCCCACTGATATTCCTTATTATCTCTCCCTGTCCGTCCAACTCCACATGGTAAGTCCCACTTTACAGATTCATCATCAAGGCCAGAAAGATTGGGTGACTTGTTCAGGAAGTGTGCAATGAGGTCCCAGATTTGCTCCAGCAAGTCCCGCATCTCCTGCTGATTCCAGAGCTGATGGCAGCTCACAGCCTTGCAGCCGAGCAGCCTGCAGTGGGAAAACCCTGACAGAAACTTAGAAAAGGCTGTGACAGGGGCTCTCTGACCTCAGCCAGCTCTGGTGAGTCTGAAAATCCAAAGTTTAAAAGAGTCTAATGACACAGAGATATTTATTCTTAAATGAACCTTGGTGGTGGAGCGGGTATGAGTATGCCCTAAGAGGTATAGGCGCTGGTGAGAGAGCAGCAGAAGGCAAGAGGAAGCTAATTTCCCTCCTGGGCTTCCTCTCTCTCATCTGTGAAATTGGGTGATCGTGGTGAGATTAGAGTTGGGGTGGCAAATGGCCAGGCAGCCCAAGTGTCACCGACTGACTCCAAGGAGACTTCCCCGCCTTTCCAACCAGAAGCCACAGTCACCTCACCATGTGTGGCGCAGCCGGGCTGACCGGGATCGCCTTCGAACTCCGTTTTCACACTATTAAGATAAAATTGCTAATGATATTTGCCATGCTAGTTTCCTCTTGCTGCTATAAAAAGTGACCACAGGCATCGTGACCCAAAGGCATAGGCATGGATGACCTTACAGTCTGGAAGTCAGAAGTCCAAAATGAGTTTCAGGGGGCTAACATATCTGGATGCTAGCCGGGCTCTAGGGGGAGAATCTGGTTTTGCTGTTTTGTTTCCTGCCTTCTGACTGTCACCTGCATTCCTTGGCTCGTGGTCCTGACCTCCGTTTCAAGTTAGCACCGGCTCGAGGTGTCTCCTGCGGCATCACCCTGACACTCCCGCTCCTCCCTCTTTCACTTACAAGGATCCTTGGGATGACGGGACCACCTGGATGATCCAGGTTAATCTTCCCGTCTCAAGAACCTTCAGGGAATAACGTCTCTCTCTTGTCATGTAAGGCATTGCATGCATTGCATGCAGTCACAGAAAATCAGGCTGTGGACTTCGTTGAGAGTTCTTATTTTGCTTCCCAAGGAGGAGCCCAGATGGCACAGTGGTTGAGCAGTTCCAATCCACCAGCCACTCCATGGTGGTGAGGGCTGGGGATGGGTGACATGTGGCAGCTAAGAAACCCATAGGGTTGAACTATGAGTTGGGATCCTATAAGGCTGCTGTGACTTGGAATCAACTCCACAGCAACAGGTTTGGACTTTTTGGTATTTTGCCTATCACACCTACCTCATGGTTTTTCCCCTGAGGATTAGATAAAATATTGCTTGTACATAGTTAACCACAGACCCTGGTACTTAATAAGTACTCAGTCAATATGAACAGTTATTGCTGTAGACTTCCTGTAGGGTGCAGTTAATGCTCTTACTAGTAACCGAAAGGTTGGAAGTTCAAGTCTACCCAGAGGCACCACAGAAGAACAGTCTGGTGGTCTACTTCTGAAAAAATCCATCCTTGCACGCTCCCCTGCCCCCCAGAATCAATCTGACAGCAAGTGAACTGGTTATTACTGCTACATTTCCACCCCGACACTGAACCTACTATCGATAAGTGTTCAATAAATATTCGCTATTGCGGCCGCTGCTACTGTTGAACTTCTCTAGCATCCTACCTTATCGTTCCTCTACCATGGCATTAATTACACTCTGTTATACCCGCTGTCCATATATGTCCAGCTGCTGGGAGAGTCAGGCAGAGCTGGCCCCACACAGACGCATCCTGAGAGCACCTAGCAGAGCCTTCGGAGGTGAAAATCTCAGGGCCCTGTCTCTCAAGGAAAAGGTGGGAGACCCACTGTTCACACCGCACTAGTGACCCCAGATTAGCCACTGTTGACCAGCTGGCCTGGACTGGGGGCTGCTCAGTGTGGTCGCCGCTCCTGCTCCCACCATTAAGATACCAGCTTTCAGGGGAAAGGCTCCCCAGAAGCAATCAGTCTGCACTCCCAGGGAGCCACGCTGCAGCCAGAACAGAAGCAGGGCCTGCAATCGTTTCTTTGCCCAAATGCCTGACTAGTTGTCAGCCACTGGCCTGGAAAATTTTCGTTTAGTAAACATGGCTCTGTGTGTTGGGAGAACAAGTCAGGGGCAGGGAACTGACACACCTCTGCTCTCGGGGCACCGCTGGAGCTTCAGCGGTCTTGTGAGGCTGAGGAGCCAGGGCAGAACTGAGGACCCGGGAGATTTTAACCCTTTACTCTTGCTGTCATAGCTGTGTGGGCAGAACAGTGATTTGAGCATTCTCCTTATGCACTGCTCTCTCACTCATGCCATGACAGACACCAGTCCCTCACGGTCCCCTTTCTTTAGGGAGGGTTGCTTGCAGGTGAGGGATCCAGACTGGGCAGAAGTTCCCAGGAAGCATTTCCTTGCTGGCTTTTGTTTCTTAAACTTTAAGAGATTTATCCTTATCCTCCTATCTACATTGTACAGCTTCATCTCTTCTTGTTCCCCAGCCAGGGCACTGGTGTGCACAAACATGCATTCATGCACACTCATACAAATGTGTACAGATGCATGCACACGTATCTGTACACACGATGCATGTGTACACACATACTTAACCTGCAAACAGGTGCACAGGTGCATGCACATACATATACAGACATATAAGTGCATTTGCATCAAATAACATACATACACATGCGCATGAACATATACACACATGTTATCATTAGGTGTCATCTAGTCAGTTCTAATTCATAGTCACCCTCACAAGTGTTTTATGCTTGAGCCCATTGCTGCAGCCACGGTGCCAATCCATCTTGTCAAGGACTTCCCCTATTTGTCTGCCCCTCTACTTTGCCATGCACCATGTCCTTCTCCAGGGACTGGTCTCTCCTGACATGCCCAAAGTTTGCAAGATGAAGTCCGACCATCCTTGCCTCTAAGGAGTAGTCTAGATAGACGTCTTTCAAGATAGGTTTATTTGTTCTTTTGACAGTCCATGGTGCTTTTAATATTCCTCACCCTTCAGTTCCCCTTATCCAATGCCTAACTCTCACATGCATATGAGATAAAGAAAGATATCACAACTTGGGTCAAACACACCTTAGTTCTCAAAGTAACACCCTTGCTTTTCAGCACTCTGAAGAGGATTTACGTAGCAGCCAGGTCCAATGTGACGCGTTGTTTAATCTCTGGACCACTACTTTCAGGAACATAGATTGTGGATACAAGCAAGCCAAAATCCTTGATGATTTCAATCTTTGCTCCATTTATCATGATGTTACCTACTGGTCCAGTTGTGAGAGTTTGGGCCTTTCCTTTGAGTCATAGTCCCTACTGAAGGCTACAATCCTTATAATCATCAGCAAGCGCTTCCAGTTCTCCTCACTTTCAGGAAGCAAGGCTGTGCCATCTGCACATTACAGGTGGTTACAAGCCCTTCTCCAATCTCGATGCTATCTTCTTTGTCATAGAACCCAGCTTCTGTGATGATTTACTCAGTATATAGATTGAACGAGTATGGTAAGAGGATACAAGCCTGACTCACACCTTTCCTTGTTTAAATCCACTCAGCATGCCCTTGTTCTCTTCACACCACTGCCTCTTGGTCCATGTACAAGTTCTGCATGAGCACAATGAAGTTTGGGGGAGTTCCTCTTCTCTCCAGACTGTCCATAGTTTGTTATGATCCACATAGCTGAATGCCTTGGCATAGTCAATAAAGCACAAGCAAACATCAGCAGTGATAGCCTTTTTTCCACGTCTTCTGAATCTAGCCTGAGCGTCTGGCTGTTCCCCATCAATGTACTGCTACAACCATCATTGGATGATCTTCAGCAAGACTTGACTTACACGTGATATCAATGATAATGTTCTGGAGTTTGAGCTTTCTGTTGGCTCACCTTTCTTTGGTCGAGAACAAATACAGATCTCAGGTAATCAGTTGGTCAAGTAACTGTCCTCCAACTTTCCTGGCATAGAAAAATGAGTGATTCTAGTGCTTCATCACCTTGTTGAAAGATTTCAGTGAATTGTCAATTAAGCCCTAGAGCCTTGTTTTTGGCTAATGGTTTCAGTGCAGTTTGAGCTTTTTCCTTCAGGATCATTGGTTCTGCTTCATATGCTATCTCCTGAAATGGTAGACTGTTGACTAGTTCTTTTTGTATTCTATTTTCTTTCTTTTTTTAGTCATTTATTGGGGCCTTGTGCAACTCTTATCAAAATCCACGCATCGATCCATTGTGTTGAGCACATTTGTACATTTGTTGCCATCATCATGCTCAAAACATCTGCTTTCCACTTGAGCCCTTGGTATCAGCTCCTTATTTTTCCCCCTTCCCCCACCCCCTCGCGAACCCTTGATAATTTATCTTTTTTTTTTTTTTCGTGTCTTGCTCTGTCTCCCTTCACCCACACTTTTGTTGTTTGTCCCCCAGGGAGGGGGTTATATGTAGATCATTGTGATCAGTTCCCCCTTTCCCCACCTGCCCCCCCTCCCCAACCTTTTCCTTGCCCTCTTGGTTTGGCTACTCACATTATTAGTCCTGAGGGATTTATCTGTCCTGGATTTCCTGAGTTTTCAGCTCTTATCTGTACCTGTGTACATGCATTGATCAGCCAGATTTGTAAGGAGACTTGGGATTAGGATAGTAGTGGGGAGGAAACATTAAATAACTAGAGGAAAGTTGTAGGTTTCATCAGTACTGTACTGCACCTTGACTGGTTTGTGTCCTTCTGAGACTCTTCCCTAAGGGGATGTCCAGTTGCCTACAGATGGACTTTGAGTCTTCACTCTGTACTTCCCCTCATTCGCAATCATATGCTTTTTAGTTCTTTGATGCCCGATACCTGATCCTATCAACACCTCATGATCACACAGGCTGATGTGCTTCCTCCATGTGGGCTTTGTTGCTTTTCAGCTAGTTAGCTACTTGTTGATCTTCAACCCTTTAAGACCCCAGATGATATCTATTGATTACTACGCACTATCAGCTTTCTTTACCACATTTGTCTATGCACCCGCTTTGAAGTAGGGAACCAACCAACAGAGAGGTCTGAGGGGCCAACCTGAATTCCAACTCTGTGGACAGTTCCCCTGCCCCACAGAAGAATTCACTTCAGAGGACAGCACTGAAGCTACAGCTCAGGGAGCGGGACATGTCTGATCTGAGCACATAGGAACAAATGAAGGGGGAGGGAGAGAGAGTGGAGCACATCTTGGGCCATGAAGCCTTGAGCAGCCAAAGCACAGAGAGGGCCATATGACCTGCCCCCCTACAAAATATGACATCCCTCGCTGACCCATAATACTATGGGGCCAACACTGGAAACATAGTGTGGGAATGGGACTCAAACTATTTTTTTTATGCTTCCTGCATCATTCAATATTTTTCCCATAGGATCTTTCAAGATTGCGGCTCGAGACTTGAATTCTTTCTTGAGTTCTGTCAGTTTAAGATATGCTGAGTGTGTTCTTCCTTTTTGACTTTCTAAATCTAAGGCTTTGCACATCTCATTATAATATTATACTTTGTCTTTGTGAGCTGCCCTCTGAACTTTTCTGTTTAGCTCTTTGGCTTCGTTTTTTCCATTTGCCTTAGCCACACTACAATTAAGAGCAGGTTTCACACATACACATGCCAACAACATCCTTGCACGTGCACACACGTGCACATGCACACACTCACGCACTATTTTCTGACCATATTTAACTGTTTGAATTTGGGGGGGGGCGGATAGGGGGCATCACTGCCATCTGGTGGGAGTAGGAGGACCAGCCTTGCTCCTGGAGAGCTGCTGCTGGATTTGAACCGCCAACCCAGTGGGTCGCAGTCCTGCACACAACCACTACGCCACCAGGCTCAGCCCCATGCTTGAATTTTTTAATTTACCATGTTTTCCCCTTTCAAGATCCACCCCTACATCAGGCCTTTCTACCTGCTGTGTCCATTTTGGGAATATCCTTACCCCTGACCCTTTTATGAGCCCACACTTCAATATGCAGCACTCCATATTATAATTGCCTATTTACTTGTCTCCTTGAGCAATAAGTGCACAGCTTGTTTTGCTCACATCTATATTGCAGGTGGTGTAGTGGCTGCATGTTGAACAAGTGAACCGTTTGAAACCACCGGCTTCTATGAAGGAGAAAGACAAGGCTTCTGTGACAGTTACATAACCTGATGTCAATTTGAGGATTAAGAGTGTAGGGTTAGAGCCTGGCCTGGCAATCAGGAGACAGTCAATAATGCCTCTGTGTGAGCATGGCCTTCTCCTGAGGATTCTGGGAATGTAGGTCTCTCTCTCTCTCCCCTATCACACCCTGGGAGACATAGTAGCTGGCAAGACACATGGAACTAAGTTAGTGCTCTGAGCTGTAGAAGCCACATGGAGGTCCCTGTCAACACTGAGATGCTTCCACTGTCACTGGATCCCCAAGATTTCCCACCCACTGGCCTGTGATCTTTTTGCATTCTGTATCATTACATGTGATTTTTTAGTCTGAAGAGGACTTTATGAATTGGTATCAGATACATTGGGTAATATTGGACTTATGAACTTGATCTGGACTGGAATGGAATATTTTCTCAATATTCAACTGCTCTTGCATATAAACCGTTTTTATATACACATATCAGTCTCCCTAGATTTGTTTCTCTAGTCTACCCAGACTAAGACAGCTTCCTACTCCCATAAAAAGTGAGTTTCAGAAACCCACATGGGACAGTTCTACCCTGTGTGACAGGGTCAGTATGTGTCAGAATCAACTCAATGGCAGTAAGTATGGTTTGTTTGGAGCATGGACCTGGGATAACTTTTTGGGAAGTGGATGAATGGATGGGTGGAAACAGAATAAATCACCTAGCTTACCACTGTTTGACCCCTAGGACCCTCATGAGGGCCCTGGGACGAGTGGTCTGTGACCCCAAGTGACCATGGTGCCTTGTTCCTCCAGGGCTATCAGGGTATCTTCAGGATAAGACATTAGAGGCTACTCTGACATTTGACTATTATCTAGAAGTACCTCCAAAATCTCTCAGTAATTAGCATTCCACTAGGCTGGCCTGCCCTGGGTATATAGCAAGATAGAGACTCCTAGTGAAAACCCACTGCTTGTGGTATATCAGGGGAATCTCCAAGAGATACAGTCCCTTGTTCCAACCCAAACTGATGATCTTGCCAAAGCAAGAGATAACAGGGCTCAGGCTCCCTAGGAATTGCTGGCGGCTGCGGACAGGAATGAAAAATGGCTGCTTTGCAATGGGTTTCAGTATTGGTTTGTTCTGAAATAGAACAAATGAGGTTCCAGCCTTTGGGGAAAGCACTGTTCAATGTTGTCTCAGGTTGGTGGATGGGGGTGGAGGAGAGAGAGAGACAATAAACCAAATCATTTATAAAATTCACAAGCCCCATTCACCACCCCATGAATTCTGGCACCTGAGAAATCTCTGACTCTGTTTATACCAAGCCAAACCTTTCAGTCTCACACTCGCTCCTCCTCCTGTATCCCACCTGAGTGAACACCACCACCGTCCCCCTCCCAGCTTCAGTCTCCCCGAAGTCTCGCCCTTCCTCACCTGCCACCCCTAGCTTCCCGAGCAGTGAAACCCTGTGGAGTCTTTCTCCGTAATCTCTCTCCAAATGCCCCTTGTCCTCCATGCCTCCAAAACACAAACTCACTGTCATCTAGTCATTCTGCCCCATGGCAACCGTATGTCCCTAGACACCGTCACATTTCCCACCGGGACGCTGGGAACGCGTCTGCACAGCTCTCCCATCTTTCAGCCTCTTCCAACTGAAGGCGTTTCCTCCGAAGTCAGCCTGCTAATGAATACACATCCATCCTTTTGTCCAAAAGCATCTCTTGAGCACCTGACTAGGTGGCACGTATCTTGTTTGGTGCAGCGGACACAAAAACAAATAAGACATGGATCGGATTATATCACACTCATATTCAGAAACCTTTGATGACTCCACACCCCCCCACACACACACACCACCACCACCATCTAAGCACCGGAAGCTGTTCTCCTGAGCATACAGCTCGAGGTTCTCCACAGGAAGACCTCCAATGACCTCTGTGGCCACAGCACCCTCCAGAAAACCTAGGGATCAGACAAGACACTGGCTCTCCCCCACCCGCACTGTCACGGGTCGAAGTGTGACCACTGCGAAATACTTGTTGTAAAACTGTCCAAGTAATTCCATTTGGAAATAGAGTTTGCCCTGTGATGTTCATAGGCCACACCAACAGAAGGTGTGTCCTAACCCGAATTATGTCTGAGTTATAATAGGGCAGATAAGATGCAGAAAAAAGCATACATCTGGGGAAGATAGAAGTCACTTGAAGGCTGTCTGGGGGCCTGAGCCCCGGTGGCATAAGTGGTTGAGTGCGGGACTGCAGCCCGCGGGCTTGGCGGTTCAAATCCAGCGGCGGCTCTCAAGAGCAGCGCTGGGTAGCTTCCACGACCACCAGAGGGCAGTGATGTCCTTCCCCAAAAAATAATTAAAAAATAAAAGACTGGGGAAAAAAAGAACATCAACCCTTCCGAAACTGAAGGAGATCCCAGCTTCTTCCTGCAGAGTCAGTACTAAGCATTCAGAGTTCTATGCCCCAAACCAAACCCACTACCACCAAGTCAATTCCAAGTCATAGCACCATAGATAGAGTTTCCAAGAAGGTCACCCTTTACAAATGAAGCAGACAGCCTTAGCTACGCTGTGAAAAAAAAAATCACATGTGTGTTCTCCAAAGCCTCCTTCTTGAGGCATGTCTCTGAGGCAGGACTAACGAACTGGGATACCTAACAAGCTCCGTGGCCTCCAGGCCCCCCTTGGCTCATGTGGTCCCCCAGTGGGGAATGCTTTTCTCTGTCCCTTGTCCTCCTGTCAAAGTCCTTCTCAGTCTTGGTGAGAAACCGTTCCGAGGACATTTCTTCTAGAGACTTGTCACGATGCTTCACCCAGTTCTCGTTGCTCTCAAAGCGTAGCTCTCATCCAACGTTCTAACATGTGTTTCTTTCAGATACGTAGGTTAGGCGATGAGGTGGGGGAAGCTGGTATCATCTACCAGCTGGCACCAGAGTTTTCCTCCGGGAACAAATTCTTGCCCTTTGGGAAGACGCCTTGAACTCTGGTCCCTCCCCTGGGGCTCGAGGCTCCTGGGGAACGTGCCCACATGTTTCTGTGTTCCTGAGGAGAGGAGACCCTCATTCTCCAATCGGCTGCCTTCTCCAGGGTGGAGATGCTGGAGTGGAGGGCTGAATGAAATGAGGGAATCGTGCCTGGGTAGGGGGGTGGGGGATCCAGACCAGTGGAATAGCCCAGGGAAGGGGGAGCAGGTGTGAAAGTGCACACTTTGTCCAGGAACTCGTACATAGTCACTGGTGGGCCATCCTTTTTTTTTCTCGTGTGTCTTTAATTGAACTATAATTAATATAGCATACAATTCAATGGTTTGAATCGCAGGACTGAGTTATGAAAGGGCAGATGAGATGAACTGAAGGGCTCTGTGACCACCCTCACAGTCGGCTTTGGACTCTTTCCTACCTTCTTCTGTGCATTGATATTGACGCCCCTTTGGTGTCCCCAAGTAAGAACTCCATCACCATTTTCGTCATTCTAAAGTGGATTTTTGCTACTGTGCTTAGGCTGGAATGGAACATCTTGTCATTAAATCTCCTGATGGACCCCATGTAAAATGACTGTACATTTTTACTAGTCTCTGCTTTCTATTAGACTAGGGTCTCTTATTGGATGGGGTGACTATGGTCAGAGCCAACTCAGTGACACCTAACAACACTGGTGTTACACGGTCACTATAGATGAGGCTTGTTGGTCATCTTCCCTAGACTAGTGGCTTTATTTATATAGGGACACTGGAATGAGTGGAATTTGCGTTCACCAGTTTTCAGGACCTACAAGTTTGTTTAGAGTCAGTTATCGGCCCTGTATTCAGGAAATGCATACACACTGTGTTAGACAGGGTTCTCTAGAGAAACGGAAGCAGAACACTAATAATTTTTATATATTTATATAGCTAGATATCTAACATAAAAATAAACAGTTAATTCATCTATAAAGCAGTATGAATGGCTCAGGGTAACTC
>PVJH01019025.1:0-43811 GCA_004026705.1 Nesogale talazaci
AGGGGGCCTTAGTGCCCACTTTGGGAAACCCTGTTCCCCCACTGTAAAAGCATGCGCTGAGGGTGGGTCTTCTCTTGCAGCGGTCACATACTTTTAGCTGTTGTGTTGACCCCCGAATAGCAACAGCATACGGTATTCTGCTGAGAATGAGGGGCAGGGATGTGGTTCTTGAGATGACACGTGCCTTGCACGTGGCAGCGGTGACACTCAGCATGAGGCAGAGCAAACAAAGAGAATGAGGGGGAGCCTGCACATGCACGCTCTCAGTCAAAGGTGCATAGGAACCAAGCCGCATCCCGCAGAAATCGCACTTCACTCCCTGTGGCTAAGGGAAGACCCCTCTGATTGGTAGGGCTCAAACGACTCTTCATTGCCATCGGGACTTCCCCCGTGAGTGATCAGGGACACAGGCTATGGAGAGACACGCTTTTGCAGAGGAGAGGGAAACCACTGCCTGGGGAGATGATATGGCTGAGAGGAAGGTCAGGACTGGATATTTTTACAATAGAATTCAATCAGATTTGATGGTGGGCAAGCTGAATGTACTCAGTCCTCATTCAGAAATGATAATCCAGCTCAAATAATTTGTACAGAGGCCTAGCCACACATGACATGTCCATTAAGGCCCACTCTTAATTTCTCTTGGGGAATGGAGTTTCCATTCCATCACCAGTCGGGGTAGTGACCCTGTATTCTCCCGAACATAGTCCTGTTTCTAAGAGTGTTGGCATTTGGGCTGGGGTCCCTCTAATGTCTTGCTGTGGGTTCCTGTTGCAGGGATTAGGGATGCCGTGCTCTCCCCTTTGACCAGCCACCTGCTCAAAGTCGATGGCCCATGTGTCTTCTGGGGATGGCGGGATCTAATGCGACGACAGGAAAAATGAAACAGGCCTCTGAGAGCGCTGGGCCACGACAACATTTCACGCCTTCAAAAGTCCCATCTGGGCAAATGCAACACCTCTGTACCCCTGTGAATTCCTCAGCTGCAGTCCACGGAGAGGGGCCTAGCTGCTGTGTGGGGGAGCAGGAAGGGCTCTGCTCTGGTAGGTGCAGGCCTGTACTTCTCCCACTGACCACTAGGGGAATGGAGGCTCTTGGCTTGCAAGAGGATGAGGTTAGATGGGCTGATTTATGAGGTGAAGGCTAGCATTCTAAGTCTTGCGGCTACTGATCATGCAGGCACCTTTAAAATGCATGTCAAAGGTTCTTTCCCCACCAGAGTGTTGTCTTTGATTTCCTTTTCATTTTCTCAGTGCTGTGACTTCTAAGGTACGCAAAGGAAAACCACCATGCACTTTCTCTTTTGTGCTGGCTCCCTGCTAGACACTCAACAAACATCAAAAATAGCTATGTAAAAAGCACCTCATCGCTCCACCGTGTTATTATGCTTCTTTTACTAAGAATTTGCCACAAAACACCAGGTCAGAAATACATTTGACAGAAGCTTGCAAAGCCATACATGAATGGATTTTTGCCAGCAAGCACTTGGCTTGGTTAACAGAAAATGCTCAGATCTGTGACCCCGATGTCTTCAGAGGGATGCACTTCATGTCCGCAGCTCTTGCTAGCATCCTGGCTCTGGGTCCTGGGAGAATTATCAACGGGCTTTCGTTCATCCCAGTGTGCCTCCACGCTCCCTGACACTGAGGTTGGGTGAAGATGCACCCGGCAGGGGTCCCAGAGGAGGAAGAAACTAGAAAAGAACTAGATGATTTGGTGGGTGGGTGGGCGGGCAAAGCCTCGAAATATTTTTTCTCTTCATTTCCCTCAGATTGTAATTCACTAGTGTTAGCGGGGTTGCAGAATAAGAAAACATACACTTATTCAGGATAGGTCCTTTTGAATAGTGCAAGTTGACAGGAAACACCTTAAAAATAACTCGTGACTGCGAGGGTCACGTTTGCTCATAACTCAGGTTTGAAAGCAATAAAAAAGATGTGTGCAGGGAACACAAAGCATTGTTGGAGTCCCTGTTGCATCAAACTAGTAGGCGATGTCATACATGTAACCAGAGTAACAAGTAGCCTTTATACTGGAGCTCAGGGGTATAATGGCTTATACCCGTGGCTGCTGACTGCAAGGTCAGCAGTTTGAAACTACCAACTGCTCTGAGGGAGAAAGATGAGGCTGTCTACGAGTACACAGATTTACAGCCTTGAAAACCCAAAGCGGCAGTTCTACCCTGTCCTGTAGGGTTGATACGAGTTGGAGTTGACTTGAAGGCACTGAGGTTTTGTTTTAAGTTTAAATATGGTTATTGCTGTGGTAATAGAGGAGAAAAGTGCCACATTCTAACAGACAGCTTAGACAGCATCAAATGTTGGGGCATTACTGTTGTACACGTAGCTGTGTCTTTATCAGTAAAAATACAAAGACAACGAACTTTGGCTTTATAAGTCTGAAAACTGCTACATCTTAATCTGCTTCTGCCCAAAGAAAGGTTTTTATAGCATACTATTCAAAATTTATTGATTCATATAAGGCCTTTAAAGATGAAGGAAATTAGGCCTTTGTTGGTGTTTCAAGTATCTTTCCAGCCTACCAATGTTTGTGTTGTTTATAACACAGTTCCATATGTGTTTAAAATGGTTTTAGGTAGTCAAAACTATTTATCTTTCTTTGATGCATACAATTTTATGCAAAATGGAGATAACATAATAATCATAAAATGCACTGTCCCATTTTTTAATGGATGATAGCAGGGGCATCTTCCCAGGTGATACATATCTTTCTATAATGTGATTCTTGAATGGTCTCATTAATTCATAAAGACAAGCCATAAATCAGTCCACCAGTCCCCATTAGTGAGAATTTCAAGGGTATTTCCTCTCTCTCTTTTTTTACAATGATAAATAACATATTGGTAATAGCTTTGCACACATGACTTTTGGTAGAGTTTTGGAAATAAAATTACTGTTGTGACCAATTTATTTTGAACTATCACATATTAAAGCATCTGTTTTCAAAATCCACCCTGATGTCTGTTAAAAAAAGAATGAACTACACTGATAGAAAAACAAAGGGTGGGGGTATGCTGCTGTGCTGAGTAAATTATTCTGTCAGTGGTATTTGACTTTTTAAGCATTTAACAGCTCTGACTTTTTTCCCTTGTGAATTGCTTCTTCAATAATTTTTTTTGGGGGGGAAGTCCAACAGGTGTTCACCTTTTACACTTGTATAATGATTCCTAAGAGTTCCCTGTATATGAGATAAAACAACAACAAACTCACAGTGACTCTGTAGGACAGGGCAGAACTGCCCCTGTGGGTTTCCAAGACTGTGACTCTTTACAGAAGGGGAAAGTCTCGTCTTCCTCCCACCAAGACGCTGGTGGTTTCAAACTGTTGACCTTGTAGTTAGCAGCCCAACCCGCAACCACTATGCCACCAGGGCTCCTGTATATGAAACACAGCAACCTTCTATCATGCTGTCAAATATTCCCTAGCATGTTACCTTTTACTATCCCTTGCCTGCGGTGATTGGCTCAGGATAAGAAAGGAGACTTTTGGTAGGTGTTTTTTGAGAAGGATGAACTCTCACTTTCAGAGAAGTGACTCTTGGAACCAGAGAAAGCAATACAGGGAACTGTGAGCAGCCATCTGCGACCACGAGGGGGAGCCAGACGTAGAATGAGGACGATAGAAGCGAAGACTGGGGAGAGGCTTCCGGTCATACAAAATGAATTCCATTTATTCAGTCAGTTTGAGTTTTCTACTTTTGCAACAAAACACATTGGGATGCAATGTGTGTTTTTGGTTTGTGTGTGCGTGTGTGTCTACAAACAGTAGTTTTAAAGTTTTAAGTTCTAGCTCTTAAGCTCCAATCTTCATGTGTTCTTTCTTTGTTGCTGCTACACGGAGCAAGGTCTTTTCGACTTTAAAGTCAAATATGTGCCCACTGAGTGAATTTGGTTAAAATGTAAACTCTCCAGTGGTGGTGGGGAAGGGGAGCTCTAAGATAATTAGGAGAATTCTAGGAATGCTAAGGGATTATACCTATTCCAGTAGATCATTTATCATTAAAGATGTGTGAACTGCCCTTTAAAACATTGGGTTCTTTCAGGACCCGGCAGTGTTTCATTCTGCTGTTCCCAAGGTTGAAATGGACTCTGTATAACCTAATAACCAGTCAGCTACGTTTGCGGACAATGGGAGGAGAAAATGTTCTATGAGACTCAAAGCCAGAGGACTAGTGTGCACCTACATCAGCTTCCACCTGGTCAGGCACCTTGAACATCTTTATAAAGAGACTGCCTTGAAATAGTGGCTAAAAAGCCCCTGGGAAGTAATCAGGGAAGATAGATTAGATTCTAGAAGTAGCTATACAAACATAAGTGGCTACATAGACACACTATGTGTACAGGATATCATTCCATTCCAAGCAAATGTGGTGAAGAAAACTGATGGTGCCCAGCTTTCAAAAGATATAGTGTCTGGGGCCTTAAAAGCTTGAAGATAAACAAGCAGCCATCTAGCTGAGAAGCAATAAAGCCCACATAACCTGTGTGATCATGAGGTGTCAATGGGATCAGGTATCAGGCATCAAAGAACAAAAAATCATATCACTGTGAATGAGGGGGAGTGCGGAGTGGAGACCCAAATCCCACCTATAGGCAACTGGACATCCCTTTATAGAAGGGTCGTGGGGAGGAGATGAGCCAGTCAGGGTACAGTATAGCAGTGATGAAACATACAACTTTCCTCGAGTTCTCTAATACTTCCTCCCCCCAATTATCATGATTCCAGTTCTACCTTATAAATCCAGCTATACCAGAGCATATACACTGGTACAGATAAGAAATGGAAACACAGGTGTGGGATGAAGACAGAACTTTTCCACAATTATTATACTACAAATATTAAGCAAACTTTTTACCAGCATTTGTTATGGAAGTTATGTTAGCTATACTCCCTGTAGTTCCTAGTTACTTAAGTCCTTTGTGTTGTCTCACTACAGAATTAGGATGATGGCTCGCTTCCCTGGAAGCCTGTGGACAGGATTCAAGAGCCATTGTTTTTTGTTTTTTTGGGCATCACTGCTCTCCTGTGGTGGGAGTAGGAGGCCCAGCCCCACTGCTGGAATTGAACCTCCGTCCCAGTGGGCCACAGTCCCGCACACAACCACTAGCCACCGGGGCTCAGCCCTCAAGAGCCATTGTTAATGGCCCCTAACCTGACAGAAATGTTTATCTACCCCCAGAGGCCCAAGGTCTAGTCTTATCACTCCCCTCCTCTTCACATAGTCAAGTAGGCATCCCTAAGACCACTCCCCTTATCACCATACAACCCTTAAGACAGCCCTCTCCTGTGACATTCCACTGATGAAATAGTGGGGCTCAGATATCCCCCGAGAAGGTTATTTATATGGGGAAAATAAAAATTCTTTCTCTCTCTCCACATGGACCGTCTAGCAGGATAGAGGTGAGCATATACCATGAAATCATATATGTCTGACTCTTATTGTTCCTTTCTCTCATGATCTCTGTATCGTTATTATAATAAATAATAATTATCGCTGCACAACTGCCTGTTGAACCCTTGCTGTGAGTATATCAGAGGCTGGTCACTTGTGATACACAGGGAATCCAGGACAGATAAACCTCTCAGAACCAATAATGAGAATAGTGATATCAGAAGGGAGAGGGGAAGGGGAGGAGAAAGGGAAAACCGATTACAAGTACCTACATATAACCTCCTTCCTGGGGCACAGAGAACAGAAAAGTGGGTGAAGGGAGACACTGGACAGTGTAAGACATAAATAATAATAATCTATAAATTATCAAAGGTTTATGAGGGAGGGGAGGCAGAGAAGGAGGGGAAAAATGAGGAGCTGATACCAAGAGCTCAAGTAGAAAGAACATGTTTTGAGAATGATGATGGCAACAAATGTATAAATGTGCTTGACATAATGGATGTATGTATGGATTGTGATAAAAGTTGTGTGAGCCCCAATAAAATGATTTTTAAAAAAAGAATATTACTTCATGATACCAGAAAAGAGTCTACCGTATACTTTTAGTATATCAGTAATAATAAATTGGCACTTTCTTCCAAAGAATAAATATATATTGAATTAAAAAAAGAGGGCTTTAAAAATGAATATTAACATTAGACTGTCCAAAGGGATCTTTTATATGTGGACCTTAGAAATATTTTAGGATCATCAAAATCTCCCTTTCTCTTTCGTCTTTGCTCATTCATCTCAGCTGGCTTGTGATCAATATTTCACAGAACTCCTGTAAAGCCGCCCTCCCGGAAGATCAAACCCCACACTGTAGCTGAGAATGTGCAGGGACACAAAGCTGGCGGCACAGAATCTGGTCCAGGCACAGAGGCAAGCCTACAATGCCTTCCACCGGGCCACGCTCTCCTCCGCCTTAGCGCCTCGGCCTCTCAGTTTCTCTCTGCTTGAAAGCTCCCGCCTGAACCCTTCCTAGGGTCAGCTCCTTTCTTCCCACTCTTCTGCTTAGAGGCCTTCCTTGACCACTCGACCGAGAAGGCATCTCCCTTGTCCGGTCCACAGTCCCTTTATCATGGCTCGTTGTTTCCTTCCTAACTGTTACGCAGTTTAGAATTATTTTCTTCACTTGCCGACTTGGTTTTGTTTCGCTCTTCCACTAGAATGCTTCGGCAGGACAAAGGCTACCTCTGCTACTCACTGTATGCCAATGAGAGTTTGATGCAAAATTGAGTGAATTGACCCTGACTGGCTTGATTATCAGCCATCTTCATGATCTGTTGAAAAGACCTTATTCAGAAAAAAACACAGTGGAAGAGGTCTACGTCCAGAGAGGCCCAATAACCCTGAAATATAAGGGCTTTTAAGTTTTTGTTTTCTCCTCTAAAGGGCCAATATCCTCTACTCTGGGGCATTTCCTTTTTCTCTCAGTCTGTGAGGATGACACGAGAAGAAAGAAAAATAATATACTGGGAAATGCTGTCAGAATGCAAACATACAAATAGTGTATCCTGGCTGTCAAACCAACAAGAATCTATGCAATGCCTAAGGAGTCAGCGTGTGGTTAGGTCATTCATCCTAAAGAACTCTTCAAGCTCACCTGTCCCATTGACATGAGGGGACCCTGTGGTTAATGGAGAGGAAGCAGGGCATTGTTGGGTACTCAGATGGATTTCTTTTACCATATCATGGCTTCATTCCCCCCACCCCCCAATGATTTTATTGGGGGCTCTTATAGCTCTTACAACATTCATTATATCATTTGTATCAAGCATATTTGCACACATGTTGCCCTATTCATTTCCAAATTTCTACTTGAGCCTTTGGTATAAGCTCCTCTTTCCCCCTGCCTTTTGTATGTGTGTGTTTTTGTATGTGTGGCATCACTGCCCTGGTGGGAGTAGGAAGCCCAGCCTTGCTCCCAGAGAGCTGCTGCTGGATTTGAACTGTCAACCCTGTGGGCCGCAGTCCCACGCACAACCACTAGGCCACCAGGGCTCAGCCCCGCTGACTTTTTTTTTTTTTTAATTTTTATTGGGGGCTCCTACAGCTCTTATAAGATTCAATACATCGGCTGTGTCAAGCACATTTGCACACATGTTGCCATATTCTTTTATAATCATTTTTCACTTGAGCCCTTGGTATAAGCTCCTCTTTCCCCCTCCCCTCCTTTTTTAAATGAATCATTTTATTGGGGACCTCCCCTCATGATTCATACATACATGTATGCAGACCACATTTGTATACTCATTGCCATCATCACTCTCAAAACATCTTCCCTCTACTTAGGCCCCCAGTACCAGTACCCCATATATCCCTCCCCCTCTGCCCCATGAACCCTTAATAATTTACAAATTGTTATTGCTTTTTCCTATCATACACTGTCCAATGTCCTTCACTCACTTTCCTGTTGTCCATACCCCAGAGAGAAGGTTATATGTAGATCCCTGCAATCAATTCCCCCTTTCTACTTTACCATCCCTCCACCCTGCCAGTATCACCACTCCCATCACTAGTCCTGAGGGAACATCTATCTTAATCCCCTATGTTTCTGACTCCAGTGTACATCCCTGGTCTAGTCAGACTTGTCTGGTAGAACCGGGAGCATGATAGTGGGTGGGAGGAACTATTTGAGAACTAGAGGAAAGTTGCATATTTCATTGTTACTACACTGCACTTTAACTGGCTCATCTCCTCCCTGCAACCCCTCTGTAAGAGGATGTCGCTTCACCTATTGATGGGTTTTGGGTCTCCAATCTGTACTCCCCCCTATTTATAATGATATAATTTTAGTTCTTTGATGCCTGATACCGGATCCCTTGGACATCTCAAGGTCACACAGGCTGGTGTGCTTCTTCCACGTGGGCTTTGTTGCTTCTGATGGCTGCTTGTTTACCCAGACGCTATATCTTTTGATAGCCGGGCACCATCAGCTTTCTTCACTACATTTGCCTAGGCACACATTGGTCATCAGCAATCTTATCAGGAAAGTGAGCATGCAATGCTATCATTTTTAGTTCTTGAAGCCTGATAATTGACCCTTTTGACACCTCATGGTCCCATAAGCTGGTGTGCTTCATCCATGTGGGCTTTCTTGCTTCTGAGCTAGATGGCTGCTTGTTTACTTTCAAGCCTTTAAGACCCCAGACGCTACATCTTTTGATAGCCGGGCACCATCAGCTTTCTTCACCACCTTTGCTTATGCACACATTTGTCTTCAGTGATCATGTCAGGAAGGTGGGCATCATGGAATGCCAATTTAATAGAACAAAGTGTTCTTGCACCGAGGAAATACTTGAGTAGAGGTCCAATGCATGACTTCATTTTTGTCACCTCCTGGAATCTACCGCGTCTCTGTATCTTAGGAGTCAGGTAGCTGGAAGGATTTTCCAATTCTGTTTTTTTTTTTTGGGGGGGGGGGGCATCACTGCACTCCGGTGGTGGGAGTAGGAGGCCCAGCCCCACTGCTGGAATTGAACCTCTGTCCCAGTGGGCCGCAGTCCCGCGCACAACCACTACGCCACCGGGGTTCAGCCCGGATTTTTCAATTCTGTAATGGTTCACTCATGCCCATATCCCCCTAACGTGAAAATCACAGAATGGGTGTCTGAGGGTCCCCACTTTCAAGAATGTATTTACTTGGCCCAACCAAAGCCAAGGCAGATACAGCTCCTTGATTTAAACTGCAGAAGAGAAGACCGAGGAGAGAGACTTCCTGTCATACAAAATGAATTCCCTCTGTCTAGTCAGACAGTTGGACCTGCTCCTTAGGGTTCTGAGACTGTACATATTGATGGAAGCAACGTGCTCTTAGGCAGAAAGATGAAACTGCTCCTGTAATGACTGGCAGCGATGACAGCCTTATGCAGGGTCACTGTGAGATGGAATGAACTTGCTATGACTCTATTAGCATTTTACAGATGAGGAAACTGAGGCACAGAGAGTTCAAATGACTTGTTCAAAGAATCAGCCAGTAGGAGTTCGAACTAAAATTAGAACCCCAGTAGCTCATGCCTGAGAAGAGCCAAGAGCTATCTGCTGGTTAGGGGGTGGTAGAATCTCAGAATGATACAGACGTTGGTGATTTTTCTTCATTGGCAGCAGACTTAAAACTTCAAGACTCCCTTCCCAGCTGGGAATAACCCTGGTGCCTACTAACCACTCCATTAGCTTGGTATTCCAAGGGCACCTTATTTAACGGCAACTGGGTACCTTTTAAGTACTAATA
Organism: Nesogale talazaci; assembly: GCA_004026705.1. Classification (NCBI taxonomy): domain Eukaryota; kingdom Metazoa; phylum Chordata; class Mammalia; order Afrosoricida; family Tenrecidae; genus Nesogale; species Nesogale talazaci. Next base: position 9,686 of record PVJH01019025.1, read on the forward strand.
AATAACGTTGCTTTCATATATTACATAGCTAATAGGAAACTCCATAAAGGCAGGTGCAAATGACTGCCTAGTATTGAGCCATGATAATATATTTCAGTTATATCACTGGTGATCACTGTCTACGGGGCATTATTTTATGAGCCCTGCACATGAAGGCTGCTTCCCTCAACAATTTGCAATATTAATCAAGGAGATGAGAAAAGTATACAACATAGCAGTCTAAAATGTAAAGACCCCAGACTCCAACGGAACATTTTGGGTTGAAGACATCTTATAAGGCATCTAGCCAAGAGATGCAGCCCTGGCAAGTCCTATGAAATTTATAAAGGTCATTCAGACGTGCAAGCCATTCCCAGGGGCTTTCTACCATCCGCTTTTGCTCATTCAAGAAAGCAAGTATGGGGGCTGAGTGCTGGTGGCGTAGTGGTTGAGTGCGGGACTGCGGCCCAATGGCTTGGAGGCTCAAATCCAGCGGCAGCCCTCTAGGAGCAAGGTTGGGTAGCTCCCACGATCACCAGAGGGCAGTGATTGCCCCTCCCAAAAGAAAGCAAGTATGGATTTACAGAAAAGAAGTCCCAAACCGAAAACCAAAACTTTGAATCAGCTTCCCCACTTACCAAGTAGTGAATTTACAATCCTCAATACTTTGCAATTAGTAACAAATGACCCATGGGATACCTCACATTTTGGTCTTTCTTACAGAACAGATGAAAGGCTTTGGGTGAAAGAAAGGATGACTTCATGTCGACAACGGGGAGGGTCAGGAGGACTTTAGTGAGGGGCAAACTGTCGGAGGTTGGACAAGACAGAAAGGAAAGGGGTGTGCCTGACAATATGTGACTCAGGGCAAAAGCCATGAGGCTAGAGTGTGGTACGTTGATAAATGCACTTGACTGGAGCTAAACTCTGGAACATTCTCGACTGAATTTTGTAGGTGATTGATTAAAGGGCTTTTCAACAGAGGAACTTCATTTTCACAAATATTGTGATGTCATGTGGAGCAGAGTCAGGGAGGAAAGCCTAAAGCCTGAATGATGACCCGGAAGTGTTTCCAGAGCAGAGAACCACAACGACCCACATGTTTCCTCCGACCTTCATACTGGGAAGGCTAAGTGTGACTCAGTTTTAGAACTGGGTGTTTGTGCAAGAGACAGGCAGACAGAGGGAATTCCATAAGGTTCCATGTGCGGCGCTCTACTCCTGTAAAGAGTGCTCATGGTGGAAAACCACAGGGTAGTTCATTCTACTTTATCCTATAAGGCTGCTGTGAATGGGAATCAACTGGATGGTGGTGAGTTTGGTTCTGTTCTTTAATCATTAAATGACAAATGTATTCCCCAGTGAAAATGTATTCCTTCATTTCTAAAAATAATTTCTTAAAATTTGAGACCAAAGTCATGCAATTATAGATCCTGAACCAGATAAACTGTTATGCTTTCCCCTATTTATAATTCTTTCAAATACAATCAACTTGCAAGTAAAGTTCTATGACCTAGCATTTAACTTCTGAGTGCTTGACTGTATTCTTCATCTCCGAGAGCTGTTTGTCACCCACACATTTTCTATTAGAGTCTGGCTTCTTACCCACAAAACACAACTGGAGAGCTGACTAGTAAACAGTTTATCTTGAAATTAATTTTCTTAAAACCATGAGCTCTCACTGTTGTGCTAAATTTGAACAGGTATCGAGATGCCTGGAAACAAAGCTTCTGATAAAGATTGCTGAATAACGCCCGCCCCCCCGCCCCACCAAAAAAAGTAGCCTTGAATTTTCCAAACTTAGGAAAAAGCTCCCCCAAAGAATGACTCACTGGCTTTTCTTCAGTGTATAGAATGGGCTGTGTGTGTAGGGATTTCTAGAACTAATCATGTGGTTAAAAGGGAACACCCTGTTTTTCAGCAAGAGGTTTTCATTGAATGCTGAATGTGAACACATATGATGCTATGAATGGTGATTCGGATATTGGCATTTCTGAGGAAACATGGAGTTTCCTGCTGCCTTGTATGAGGGGGTTTTGGAGGGTTCTTGAAAAATAAACAATTCCATGATCTTTAATTCTATTTTCTCACAAAGTTTCGATGTCTCCCTTGTATGTATCCAAATTTCTTGGCATTTAATGTTTTCAATTTTTATGAGCAATGTGGCAGTGAAAAATCTTTCAGCTAAATGTTTACATTAATTCTGCAGTATTTCCTGGGTATAATTTTCTAGAGACCGTAATGGCTGATTAGAGGCAAATCCAGTATTTGGATTTTTGAAGCCCCTTACTCCCACCCCTGAGAATTCTCACCAGTTTACTCTTATGCTAGTAACAAACATATCCCTCAATAACAATGGGTATAATTATAAGGGGGGAAGTTCCAAACTGAGAAACTTTGAGTACTTGGTTGGTGAAGGCATGGCTGTTGGTCAAATTTTTTAATATGTGTGAACTGAGTGTGTAAGGTTTTTGCTCGGTTCTTCAGTGAGGGAGAGGATTTACTTCATTTTTTGAAATCATCTCCAGGACATTAAAGATATTTATAATCTGCAGTTGTGTGAAGGTACTCTATGTCTCTCTATTAAGAGAAACTGAACAGAATGCTGAATACGCAGAGGAGCTTCAAAAACCCTGTGGATAAATCCCGGGGTCTTTCAATTGAATTTTTCCACAAGCTTTTTTGTGTGTAATGATACAGTTCCAAAAACACACTGAATAATTTACAAGCCCTTGTTAGCAAGATTTGAAATTCCAAAGACAATGTGTTTAAATGAAACACGAGAAAGAATGTGAACAATGTCTGATACATGTTTTCAGAAGTTATATAACTTGCTATTGTAAGAGAAAGAACAGAATATGTTTCAGTACGGTAAGCCTCATACTTAAACCACATACGTTCCATTACAGACTTGACTTGGTTCCAAAACCCAAACTCATTGCCGTCCAGTCAGGCTGACTCACAGTGACCCGTCCCTCTGTGGGCTTCCAAGACTGGAATGGTCTGGGGGAGTAGAAAGTCCAGTCTTTCACCCCTGGAGCTACTGGTGGTTCTGAATCACCAACCATGCAGATCGGAGCCCAGTGGGTATCCAGTACACCACTAGGGTAAGCAGGATGTATTTTGTTATACCTAAATCATGACAATGGGCTTGAACATAAGGATGATTGATTGTGAGGGCAGTGCAGAACCAGGAGATATTTTGTTCTGCTGTACACGCTGTGGCGATGAGTTGGAAGTGACTGGACGGCACTTAGCAACAATAATCCATTTTATGAAGGAGTGTTGGTGGTGTTTGTGCAAGTCTGGGTAGACTACAGAAACAATCTCATAACCACACATGTGTATAAGAAAGAGGTTTCTATACCAGGACAATTGACTCTTGAAAATACATCCCAGCCCAGTCCAGTCCAAGGTCATAAACCATATGAGCTAATATGTCCAAAACCAATCAATAAATGCTCTTCAGACTCACAAAGCACAGGCAATGACACCAGAACAATCACAGGTCAGTGGGTGCAGAATCTTGTGTATCCAGTGGCGGTAGAAGCATCTCAATGCTGACAGGGGTCTTCCTGTGGCTCTCCAGTTTCCAGGGCTTGGGGTCTATTCGCATGCTGTCATGTGTCTTGTCAGCTGCAATGTCTCCCAGGGAGTGGGTGGAGAGAGATCGTGTCTCTGCCTCTAAGAAGGAATGACTACATTTCCTAGAATTCTCAGAGAAGGCCATGCCCACACTGAAGTCTCATTGGCTATATCCAGATTGACAGGCTAAACTCCACCCCTATACTCTTAATCCTCAAATTGACACCAGATGAGGTGACTGTCACAGTGCTGTTGGGTACGCATTGGTCAGCTAACCACACAGTAGGCAGTTCAAATCCCCCACCCTTTCTGAAGGTAGAAACATGAAGCTGTCTGCTCTCATAATGATTTACAACCTCAGAAATCCTACACAGTTCTTAAGATCATCTTATTTTAGTGATTGCTTATATTAAATGTCAGCTTGTTACTAAGCAGTGAAGGGAACATTCCGATAAAATATTTTCATTGTTGCTTTTCAAAATTTGGTATTTAATTATTTTCAAGAGAATTGGAGGACACATATGTCAAAAAGTACATAGAGAGCTTGATACAATTGATGTATGGATTGTTTTAAGAGCCCCCAGTAAAATGATTATATATACACGCACACAGAAAATGGAATCATTGGGCTGAGCCCCGGTGGTGTAGTGGATGAGTGTGAGACTGCGGCCCACTGGGTTGGCAGTTCAAATCCAGCAGCAGCTCTCCAGGAGCAAGGCTGGGCCTCCTATTCCCACCAGAGGACAGTGATGTCCTCCCCCCCAAAAAGAAAGAAAATGGAATCATCAAAAGATGGACAAAAGGCTCAATGGGGTAAAAACGTTGGTGGGAAGTGGGGTCACACTCAAAATTTGCATCTAAGGACTCTTCCTGCATAGGAGCAGCAATCAGAGCCTGGTGTTCCTTGGCACCAAAGCCAGTTCCACCTACTTGCCTTCCAGTCTACTCCAACTCCCAGCCACTTGACTTGGGTGTGGGTTCCTGACACTAGATCTTCAGGAGTGCCACACCCTCCGCATTCTCCCTCCGAGTGGCTGGTGGGCCTGACCTTGCAGCTGGGAGGCCAAGACCTAAGGCTTCCTGCCACTACAGCATGTGGGAAGCACAATGAGTCGACTGGATTCCATGACTTCACATGCATTCTTTAATATGGTCAGCGAAGTCTCGGGGGTGTGTGTGTGTGCAAATGGTTAGTGTGACCTGTGGGTAACTGTGATGGTGGAAATTCAAGTCCATGCAGAGGCACCCCAGAAGGGGATGTCTGGTGACCCACTCCCCCCAAAACCAGCCACTAGAAAGCCTATGGAGAACATTTTTAACTCTGCAGAACAGACAGCACGGTTGCCAGGAGCTGAAATCTACTTGACGACGAGTGGTTGGGGTTCATAAGGTTCATAATAAAAATAAATATTCCGTATAGCTAAATATGCCCTTTGAGACCCATGCTGTTTCCACCCATCCATTTCAAGCGCCCAGTGTGCATGGCTTATCCCACTTTCAGTGTTTCTTAGTTCCATCCTCCTGGCTCCGGCGGGAGGAAAAAGTGGGACAGAACTCAACTCCTAAGAGACCAGACAAGTCTTGGATGTGCACCCGCCACCTACAGGACCTTGCATTTGTGTCTGGTATAGCTATTCTCCCCGAACTGTTCAGAAGTTTTGTCATCTAATATGAACATCTATCTATTCACCGAACACTTTGCCTTCGCTAATTAACTCCTTACAAAGAGTCAATCTCTCGAGCCCCTGGCAATTAAAAAAGAAATGTGAAATGAAATGAAAATGTGGCTATGGGCATCTCATCATCCCCATCCCACTACCACCTATAGGGGCTGGAAAGTGTTGCCATGGAGACAACAGCTGCTGGCTTATGAGTGACAGGTCCCAAGAGAGAAGTGTCTTGGAAAGGGAACATCTCAAGTTAAAAAAAACAAAAACAAAAAAGAACCAACAAGAGAAAAAAACGTCGTGAAGGCGAAAGCTGTGCAAGCTGTTTTCTGAGCGCTGGGGGTGGGGGAGGGGTTGGTGCCTGGCTGAAAGGTGTATTTAAGCTAGCAAAGAACAAAGACAGCGTTTGTTCCCCTTCGTTTATTGAACACTGGCAAAGTTGTCCTTCCAAAGGGGAACAGATTTCTTTTTAAGTAAATCTCAAGTGCATGTATATATCTTGGCATAATTATATTTTAAAATTGGGATTCACACGGATGCACCAAATTGGTTGCCTTAGTAATGAGATATCACCAGGGCAACGGATTTGCTGCTTTTTCAGGACAGCAAATCATCTGCTCCCAGCTTGCAGGGGAGTGGGCTAGGGAAGGGTTTCTTCTTGGCAAGATCCGTGAGGAGATCAATAAACAAACTATTTATGACATACTGCCATTATTTTCCAAATATGTTTTTACACTGTTTTATTCCCCTATTGGGCGGGAGAACGAAGATGGGAGGTCTACAGAGAGAGAGCAAGAGAGGGTGAGAGAGACACTATTGTCCTAATGTGAAATTCTTGCTGAAGCACATTTGCTGTCCAGAGCTTGAATCTGTCAATATGTAAACACTCAGTGGCCTCAGTATTGGTTAATCTAAGGATTGGCTTATACATCAATTGGAAGCTCTTCAGAAAAGTCCAATCAATGACTTGCACACAGCCATGTTATTTTAATCCTGCTGCTTAGTAACAGACATACGGGGAAGGCTGCAGTGCTGTACCCTCAACACATACTTTCAGGCCGGAGAGCCTCGCTTTCTTTGTGAGGAGTGTATCCTTGCTCATAATGGCTTCCATTACTATGATTTACCAATAAGTGTTCAAGATACTTTCTCAGTGGTGGACTTGGTACCTAGTTTGGTTTTCCCCTCTTCCTGCACTTGCTCCCATTCTGAATATGCTAGTTATTAATAAACCAAGTGAGCTACTTTCCATAGGAAATGGGCACGTCTCCATCCTAGTTTGCCAGTGTTTTCTATCCCGCTGACCCTGCTGATCGTGCCTTCTAACTTGTGATGCTCCACCTCCTTTGTTTCTGGGACTCCTCTACCCACACGCTTGCTGGTCATCTCCACTTGAATGCCCTATAGACATGTTGAACACATCACATACCCAAAACGATGCACTTCCTCCAAAAGTGCTCCTGCAACTGTACTCTACACTGTTGGTGACCCCAGTTATACTGGAGACCTGGGAATCCCGATCATCAGTTTCCTGTCTAAACACCCATCACGGTCTGCTAATTTTACAGCTTCACTTTTTCTCCAGTCTCTCCTCTCCTCTCTCAACTGCTCTGATGCAGGCCCTCACCACCTGCCCCTCAGATTATAGCCATGGGGTTCTAACTGGCCACTCTGCCCCAGATGTGTTGACCTTTCATCTCTCTTTCAGGGAGCTCTATTTATATCCCCAAATTGATCACCTCCCTTCTCGCTTTCTTAAGGCAGGAATGTGGCAGAAGAGGTCACCGAAAATCCCTGCTGCGAGAAAAATGCAACAACACCCCTAAAAGACAGATCCGGGGTCAAACATGAGGGTGGCTAGAAAGGAAATATCTGACAACATAAAGCATGGTATGGAAACGATTAAGACTATACGCCATGGCTTAAAATGCATAATGAAGTCAGAGACAGTTACTCTCTGCCAGCAGTTATTAATGAGGAACCTGAAAGAATGGAAGTGTGTTGACCCAGATGCTTTGAGATGACAAGACAGCCTATACATCTTGTTACACACACACACACACACACACACAGATATGCTCATTATAAAGTTCAAGATAAATCTCAATTCAAGTTTATGATAAGGTGCACATCTGCCATATATATTTGTTTGCAAATGGTCCCTCTGTTTGCTAAGAAGGGGAAAGGACTTAGGGGATCGTTGGAGTAATTTCAAGCGCTAGGACTACATTTGTTTGGCCTTTGGGGGGTGGAAAAGTATTTGCTTATTATATTTGTCACAGGACATTTATGGCATCCACCCACCGTAGCGCCATTTCATCCACTTTGACAGCAATGCTCTACCTTGCTCTAATGAAGCCAACCCGCATTAACTGCTAATGGAAGGCACACTAAGAGCTGCCCTCCCTGTAAGTATATTTTCAAGGACGGCATGAATCTAATGTGGTGGCTTTCAAACCTTTTGGCAACCCCTCCCTTACTAAAAAAAAGCTCCTTTCCCGACTCCGAGAGACCCCTCTTGGCAGACGGTGCCGACAGGGGAGCATCACAACGACCCATCTTACTGGCTTCCTTAGTCATCTGCTCACACAGCTCCACAAAGTGGCTGCTCAGCTTCTTCTGGGTAGAAACCTGCCTTATTAAATTTCTGACCCTGTATAGTACTGGGGGAGGAATATGTATATTACTCACACACACACACACACAAACACACACACGTATATGTCTGTCTGCAAAACCACACACTCCTTGCTGTTGAAAAGCACACCTGCTACCCATTTCATCCCACAGCCTCTGTTCAGAGGCCACCAGTGCATCACCGCCTCACTTTTCCTTCTTTCAGGGTCAAGAAGCATGCCTTTGCTCATAGACGTTCCCTGTGAATATAGTGATGAATGGACTGCGATTGGGGACAATTTTCCTTATGGCAGACCCCTGTCCTCACTACCTGCAATGCAGTTTATGTGATGGCGTGAGGCACCCCAAATCACCTTTCCCAACCTACTCATGGCTCGAAAATTACTTTCCCTGATATAAAAATCCTCTCCCCTGAGTACATATTCCAAGTAAAAAGGAGAGAGTTCGCGAGGACTGCTGTTCATGAAAGCACGTAGGTAAGAGATGCTTCCAGTTGTGGTGAGAAATAACTGACTTCACAAACAGGACAACACCTATCTTCCACCTGCTGCTGTCCAGTCGGTTCCTAGGCATAGCCCACCGTAAAGGGCAGAAGAGAACTCTTCCCTAGTGGTTTCGAGGCTTTAAATCTATCCTGAAGCAGACTGTAGCAGCCTGCTGTGAGAAAAGACCAATTTTTCCTAAAGGAGCACATTCTGAATGGTGTCGCTGGTTTCAGTGTCCACTAGTTAGAGTGTGATCCGGGTTCAGACCCCAGGACACTCACAATCTGTGTGACTTCAGGAAAATTATGCAGCTACGCAGTGCCGTTAGTTCCCTTACCTATTCAGTGAAAATAATAACAGGCCAAAATTTTCAGGGCTGTTGGAAATATTATATATATATATATATATATATATATCAGAATGGTGCCTGCCATTCATTAGCTATTAACTACTCTAGTAACATAGGGTAGTGCTCGATACTATAGTCATGGTCTTTTTTTTTTTTTTGGGGGGGGCATCACTGCTCTCCGGTTGTGGGAGTAGGAGGCCCAGCCCCACTGCTGGAACTGAACCTCTGTCCCAGTGGGCCGCAGTCCCGCGCACAACCACTATGCCACCGGGGCTCAGCCCATCATGGTCTTTTTTAAGTGCAAAAGTAATCGACTTTTTTTTTTTTTTGGTGAGAAATAATCATTTTGTTTTGAGTTTGAGAAATAAAACACATGACTGGTTTCACAAAGAAGTCAGTGTGCTTTGTTTGAAAATAATGAGAAGGCATCAATGACTTCATGGTGCACTACTTGACAAAGTTTCATAATAAATAATACGTTAGGGAATAGGGGCAAATGAATTACTGGGCCAATAAAGTCCAATTTTCAGATAATGATTCTAGTCACACTTTTCCTCATGTGTGTATGTCTGGTTTACAGAGTGATTAGGTCCAGGTCTCTAGTCACCACTGGGACTACTTAGAATGAACAGTTATGACATGATTCTCAGTTTCAGAATTTACTACTTCATTATATGTTTACGCCTTAATGAGCCACTTTTCATCTTTCACCTGCTTCTTCTTGTGACTGGGAATACAATATGCATAATCCAACAATGCAAAGTTAATGAATATGGGTAGAGACAAGTACAGACAATAAAGGAAAGTTAATGAAGACACAACCATGAAGGCAATTCTTGTGACTCATCAGCTACTTTTAAAGCATACAATTTTGAAGAATAAAAATTATATGTCATTGAAAACCTCAGTTAATCTTACACATTACATTTATGATACACAGATTTGAGTAGGGAGAATGCCAAGCTGACTGGGGTTCAGGCTGCGCTTGGAGAAAGGACTCGTACATTCCTTTCCCAACCTATAATGAGCTATCTGTAAAATAACACTGTTTCAGCCAGCTCGATAGACATGAACATCGACCGTGTAGCAGACCAGTGGTTCTCAACCTTCCCCGTGCCGCAACCCTTTCAAACAGTTCCTCATGTTGGGGTGAGCCCAATCATGAAATGATTTTTGTTGCTACTTCATCACTGTAACTTTGCTACTGTTATGAATTGCGTGACCCATGTGAAAGAGTTGTTCGGCCCACAAAGGAATTGCAACCCAGAGGTTCAGAAACACTGTATTAGATGATGCTAAGGAAACATCATGAGTATTCTATGGCATAATGATGGCACACTAACTGGTGTAGTGAAATAGAATAACGTACTCTCTATTTGTAGGGATTTTATCACTAATTAAGGCTAAAATGATGGGCTTTCCCAATGAGAACAAAGCAAATATACACAAACACACAGGATGAGGAGGAGACGAATGAGACTGGCAATAGTGTTGCTGTTAACCATGGAGGCGGGCCAGTAGATGGAGATGGGGATTAAGTGTAACTATTGCTTCTGCGTTTGTAAATAATTGTATTACTAGTACTACAAGCTTCACAAAAGAAAATGAAAATACACTTTCAAATTATATTCACAAAAATGACTAGCCCCCAAAGCAAACTTAAATAATTGCCACAGACAGCAAAAGCAGTGCTGTTGGCATTCTGTGACACACACACACACACACACACACACACACACACACAAAGTCAATAACAAAACTTGAAAATGATTCAAAAGTTACTCATAAAATAAGGAAATGAGGCTTAAAAGTTTAACTTTCTGGGAATGAGGAAATCTAAACTAAAAAACAAGGGATAATGTATCCAATTGTATAAATGCAACAAAAGGTGTTCTTAGGAAAAAACCCATAATTAGCAGTAAATGTGAAAGAAGAAATGTAGTTTCCAGCTTCAGAAGTGGGGGAGTGACCATCTTTTGCTTGCGCTCTAGAGTTCAAAACGTATGGAAGGAACTGATGAAAATACATGTAGAAGCAGCAAAATGAGAAAAATGGTGGTTCTGATAAATTTGAGAGCTGGTTCTTTGAGAAATAACTTAAAAACACATTAATTTAAAATTAATAAAGAAAAAAATGAATAAAGAGTGGGAATAAACCAAACAGATGTACGTAGTGATTAGGAAGCGCTATAGGCACAATGGGCTTGAAAAGACTCAAGAGAGACCACTTTATTTCATTCTATTCCATTTTTTGAAGGACCTGGGTGAGTTTCTGGGAAAATCGAAATAACCAAAATGGATCCCACAAACCGTGGTAATTAAAAAAGTGTGATTATGAGAAAGAACTAGTAAACATTGATGAAGAGTTGTGCTGCCACACATGTCCTCTCGCAGATGGCTTGCTACGGGCTTCCACCTGGCCAGATTTAGACTGCTGTAAAGTAGGGGTGGGGAGTTAAGTTTCCAGAATGATTTTGCTGTAACAAATATAACATTAATGTCAGATCGACTAATAGGATTATTCTCTGTACTGATCTTTCAAAGGAGAAGATAACACAAGAATCTTATAATTGCTAAAAAGTAACTAAATAGAATTCGGCTTTTATTTGGACTTTCAGAGAACTTTTAATACAATTAGAATAGATGGACACTTCTTTATCTCGAGCTTAAAGCAGAAACCATTAGCAGCATTCTCATTAAATTCAGGAATAAACCAAATATCTTCACTGAGGAAAATGCACAATGAAGTCTTCCTGGAGCCTGGCTTCCTCCCATAACCACATGGCTCTCACTAGGCGGGGAGAGGCTCAGGAGAAGAACAGCTATATTTGCTAGGAGAAGAGAAATTCATTTCCCCATGAGCCATCACATAAAGGACACTGGACCTCAAGTGTTTCTGCCACTACCTTTCCCAGATATCATATATAGTTGAGATGTAGCATGTGCTTAAAAACATTGCTGATTTATTAAAAAATGCAGATAGCCCTGCAATTAATTGCACAATAGCTTCCTAAAGGAATGCCAAACATTTACCATTTTTGAATTAGGAAAAAAGGCATTGCTAAATACCCTGAGATTTCATCTTGAGTGCTACGTAAAAACAAAATGTAACAATTGCATATCATTTCAGCATGTTTCTGGAATGTATCCCCTATCAACTCCAGGTCGCTTCTCCCCCCCCTCCTTCATTACCACTTCCTTTTTCTCGCCTACACTTTCTTCATCACACATTCCTTCTTCCCTCCTACATGCTCCTAGACTAGGGAGCCCCAGGGAGGGTGGCCTCGGACCGGGCCATGCTTTATTCGGGGCTACACAGGGCTGCTCTGGGTCGGAACCGGCCTGACGGCACCGCACAGCGTAACAACAGTGACGCAGCGAAGCCTCCTCTGAACGGCAAATGGTTTTTCTACATTGTCATTTGCCGTTTGACGGGGTCAAGAAGTGTTTGGCTGCCAACGGAGAGATCAGCAGTTGGAATGCCTCCGTGGGAGGCACACGTGGCAGTCTGCTTCTGTCCAGACTTACAGCCTGGGAAGCCCCTGGGGGGCAGTTTGACCCGCTCCTGGACACTCACTCCGAGTCAGGGTTGACTTGATCGTCACGGGATATTGCTTTGGGGCCGGCGCTCAATGGGCCTGGTACATATAAGGCATCCCGATGGCATGGTAGGCAATGTGATCTCAAGGCTGCACTGTGGGAGAGAGATGACACTTTCTGCTCCCGGAGAGAGAGACAGTCTCAAAAGCCCACAGGGGCAGTTTGACTGGGTCCTCTCGGGTCCCTAGGAGTCAGAGAGTGGGGAAATCATCACACCACTTGACTTCGATAAAGGAAGTCCCACTCCCTTTCATCAGGAAGTGGTCAGACCACCAAGTACAAAATTCTGGGACTTAAGGGCTCCTAGAAGACCCAGGTTGAAGAAGGAAAGCGTTGGAATCAAGTTGGACAGATTTGTCTTACAACCCGCCGGATGCCCCTTATTAGACACTTCAACTCCGCCCCATCTGTTTGCTGCTAAACTGCACCTTACTCATCGCTCTCGGCAACTCCTAGCTTAAAGCTATAATTCTGAAAACTTTAAATAGTCTCTCCACTGCCAGATGGCAAAGACCATCTTAGTGATTTTTCATTCAAAGGAGATGTAAGGAACACACTGACAAACTCAATGCAGAGGATGAGCGGGTGAGTGGATCAACTTCACATTACGAAAGGATGAGAAGGACAACCTTTATAAAAAAATCCCCGGGGCTATACTGAGTCACCTCTTTGTAATTTAATGATGCACAGACAGGTATGACTGCATCCTGGCCTTGTGATAAAATGCATTTTTCAATATTCACATCTCCGGTCATTCAGAAAAGTGCTTTTAAATGAATAAAAATAGCAGCGCTTCAAGGAGATGAGCTCTTTCCTGCATTGGCTGGTGGGAGCATAAATTGGTATAATCTTACTGGAAGCCACTTGACTATTGGTCTCATGCTCATTGGAATGGGACAACACAGACGGAAAAACTGGAAACATCTAAGAGTAGACTGGTTGAGGAGATGCTAGCAAAATATATTAGGGAATCAGTCATTGACTACACATAACCAAATGCGTATTTAGGCATATACAGATAGACCAAATATACTACACGACAGTGGTCAGAAAGATAGAGTCTGGTTTCTGGGCATGGTTATTCATAGACAAATGTGGAGGTTGCTTTTGTGAGTTGAGCAAATGAGTGACTTTTATCTTAATTTTTGCTTATCTGTATTTTTTCATTTCACTGTGTGACCTCAGATTGGTACAATGAAAGTAACAGGAAATAAAAGCTCCCTTAAACAGAAAACAAAGAAAAGTACACTTGGTGCTAACCACAAGGTCAGCAGTTTGAAACCACCAGCTGCTGGTGGAGGAGAAAGATGAGGCTATGCGCTCTGTTAAAAAAAATCATAGTGACTGGGCTGAGCTCCGGTGACGTCGTGGTTGAGTGCGGGACTGCGGCCCACTGGTTGGCAGTTCAAATCCAACAGCAGCTCTCAGGAGCAAGGCTGGGTAGCTCCAATGACCACCAGAGGGCAGTGATGCCAACCCCCACCCCCCCCAAAAATAACAGTGACTAACCCATAGCATACAGGGGGAAAACCTATAGCATACGGGGGACAACTGGAGGCATAGTGTGGGAATTGTGCCTGATCTGACCCCACTACACTGAGACAAAACAGGGAGCAGAGCAACAAAGTCCCCAGGGAATACCAAAAATAGCCTTTGGGGCCAGAGTATGGCACCCCATCATACTCTAATTGAAAAACATTCCTAAAGGTCAACAAACAGACCTTGAACTATACAGGCTTTTATTTCTATTTGTCATTTTGTTGTTGTTGTTTTGTTTTCTTTAAAAATTTTTTATTAAATCATTTTATTGGGGTTTCGTACATCTTTTTCACAATACATAAATAAACATACAGTGCCAGGCACCTTCACAAGTCTGCTGCTATTATTGTTCTCCAATCATCCGCCTTTTCCCTTGAGCCCTGTTTGTTTCCTTTTGTTGCTTTGTTTTGCTCTGTCTTGCTATCTGTGCATATTAATATCTCTTCAAGTCTATCTAGATAAGATAGGTGGGATAAACAATCTGGAGGAGAAAACAAGGGGACCCATGGTTGGGGGGTGGGAGATGGCGGACATGGGTGAGGGTGGGGAGGAAGTGGAAAAGGTAACAAATGGTCTAAAATCAGTGGTGAGGATGGTGTAGAAGGCCTGGTAGAGCTTGATCGTGGGCAATGTAACTGAGAGGAATGACTGAGACCCAAATGAAGGCTGACCATGATAGTGGGACAAGAGGAAAAGGAAATAGAGGCAAGAAGTAGAAAGCAAACGGCGTTTATAGAGGTCTAAATACAGGCATGTATATAAGTAAATATATTACATATATGTGATGATGGGAAAATAGCTCTATGTGCACATATTTACAGGGCTAGTATTAAGGTAGCAGATGGACATTGGGCCTCAACTCATTACTCTTTCAATGCAAGAACAGTTTCTTTCCTATTAAACTGGCATCTCATGATGCTCCCCTTCCCAACATGATCACTGAAGACAAAGTGGGTACATAAGTAAATGTGGTGAAGAAAGTTGTCTGGCTATCAAAAGATAAAGCATCTGGGGTCTTAAATGTTTGAATATAAATAAGTGGCCCTCCAGCTGAGAAGCAACAAAGCCCTCAAGGAAGAAGCACATCAGCTTGTATGATCATGAGGTGTTCACTGGACCAGGTACAGGCATGAAAGAACAAAAAAATCATATCATTGTGAATGAGGAGGAATGCAGAGTGGGGACCCAAAGCCCATCTGTAGGCAACTGGACATCTCTTACAGAAGGGTTTGGCGAGGGGTATGAGCCAGTCAGGGTACAGTATAGCACCGATGACACAACTTTTCTCTAATACAGGTAGACCAGAAGATGTACATCCGTATAGATAAGAACTGGAAACACAGGGAATCTAGGACAGATAAACCCCTCAGGACTAATAATGAGAGTAGTTACCAGGAGGGGAAGAGGAGGGTGGGGGAGAAAGGGGAAACCGATCACAATGATCTACCTATAACCCCCTCCCTGAGGGACAGACAAAAGAAAAGTAGGTGAAAGGAGACATTGGACAATGTAAGACATGAAAAAATAATAATTTATAAATGATCAAGGGTTCGTGAAGGAGGGGAAAAATGAGCTAAAACCAAGGGCTAAAGTAGAAAGCAAGTGTTTTGAGAATGATGATGGCAACAAATGCACAAATGTGCTTGCCATGGACTTTATACTGACGACACTTGCTTGAAGACTCTCTACTGACAAGGCTTATTTCCTGAGAGACAACCCTGAGGAGAAGTCACATGAACTACCTAGTGCCCTGAGTTGGACAAGCCACATGGATGCAACCAGACTTCTGAAGCCAGAGGAACCACTTGGGAGATCCCTGCGAGCGCTGAGATGCTTACCACGCCACTGGATCCAAAGGCATGTGCTTTGTGAGTCTGAAGAAGGCTTTATGGACTGGTATTGGACATATGGGCTAATATTGGACTTATGACCTCGGGCTGGACTGGGTTGGCATGCTTTCTCAGTGTTCCAGTCCTCTTGTATATAAACCTCTCCCTTATTAAAAAAAAATGTGCTTGACACAATAGATGGATGGGTGGATTGTGATAAGCATTGTATGAACCCCCAATAAAATAATTTTTGAAAAGTTACAGTCTCAAGAACCCACGGCAGTTGTTGGGCTCTGTCCTAGGGGTTGGTTGCAAGCAGTCAGGATTGACGGGTAGGTCAGCTGTTGCATGGAAGAGGATGTTTCTAGTAATTTCAACAATCTCCGAAGACACCAAGCACATGACTAAATAAGAGACAACAAGATGTGCTAAAGAGATGCTTTGTAATTCTTGATAGTGAATGGCTTGTGGCTCACATAGTGACAGTGATAACAAGGATATATGTAATGACTCAGAAAGCAAGGCAGCTTGTATCTCTGGTGCCATCTTTCCTTGTGGTTGTCATTTACTCCTGCAAAAACAATTCATTCTGGAGGTTCTGATTTGAGTCAGCGGCCATGATTCTGTCTCTTTAAATGTGCCATTAAATCTTTATCGTATACTGGGAAAAAGAAAGAAAAATGCACAGAAAGTCAGGCTACTAGCCGCTAGTAATCTATAAAGATATACTATAATGAACACAGGATGATGCTGGTGTCGGAAATGGCTGTGGAATAAAATCATTAGGACTGAAAGGGATTCCTACATGCATGTGGGAATTTAATACAAGGCAAGGGCAGAATTTCAATTCAGTGGGAAAGAAAGTTTTTAAAACAAATAGGATTAGAACAGCTGGTTATTAACCAGAAATAGAGCCAAGCTGGACCCCATACGTTCACACCATGTACAAAAATAAGTTCTAGATCTAGAATCTAAACAAGAAAGAAACAACCAATAGGCTAGGCTAGAGAGAAAAAGTTCACACCTATTTTATTATAATAACACTGAAAAGTTCCACAAGTAAGACTATACCAGGAACCATGTCAAAGAGCAAATATGTAGAAAAAGCAATTGCAATTAGGATGGGGCTTAACATTTTCATCAAACACTAGAATCAAAAGATCGTGGATTTCTCTCCCTCCTTTCCCCCTCCCAACAAAGCATTGCAAATTCTAACCCCTATACCTCTGGCTATAGCCCTGTTTGGGAATGGGTTTTTACTGTTGGTATAAGTAGACAGTATTAATGTTTTAACCCAATTTGTTTTGAAGAGTAAAGGTAGGTTGGCAAACAGAAGCAGGGAGGGATGGGGAGAGACAGGCCCCAAGCCACAAGAAGACAGCCAACGACAGAGGACCTTTGTCCAGAGGCAACAAAGAGCCTTTCCCTAGAATCAGTATCCTGCTGTCAGACTCCTTCCTTCCTAACAGTGGGCAAATACATCGCTGCTTGTTAAGCAACAATCCCCCCCAAACAAACAAACAAGAACCCTCTCAGGAGAGGAGGCATCAGTTGGGAAGGCTACATGTCTGAAGAGGCTTTATCAGGGTTAGGACGAGAGCACGGGCGGCAGACCTGCAGCCTGCTAACTGCAAGGCTAGGAGTTCAAAACTGTGAGCCGCTCCAGGGGAGAAAGACGAGGCTCTCTGCTACGAGAAAGAGTTACAGTGTCAGAAACGCAAAGGGGCAGTTCCGCTCTGTCCTCTGGGCTTGCTGTGAGTCAGACACGCCTCGATAGCAGGAAGCTGTGAAGGTTGGGAAACCTGAGGGCTATGAAGAAGAGAGAGGATAATAGCGAAGGGCAGTTTGTCTGCAAGGTTGGCCCCTGGCTAGTGCCTGGCACTTTGGAAACCGTCCTCCAAAATGAAAGAAAACTTTCTTTAAATGACACTTAGACTGTGGCTAAGTGGTATGTACAATGGGCTTATGCTGAAAACCTGCCCTGGGCCACCGAGTCAGAGTGACCTCACGTGACAGAGTAGAACTGTTCCACAGGGTTTTCTTGGCTGTCATCTTTATTTTTATTTATTTATTTTTTTTGGGGGGGGGCATCACTGCTCTCCGGCGGTGGGAGTCGGAGGCCCAGCCCCACTGCTGGAATTGAACCTCCGTCCCAGTGAGCCGCAGTCCCGTGTACAACCACTACGCCACCGGGGCGCAGCCCTTTATTTATTTATTTATTTATTTATTTATTTTTGGCTGTCATCCTTATGGGAGCAAATCACCAAGTCTTTCTCCTGCAGCGTCACTGGGGTGGGGTTTGAACCACCAGCTTCTGGTTAGCAGCTGAACACTTAGCTAATGCATCACCAGGGTCCTTGATGTTCTTCTAGGGGCCTGGAATTTTGGTCTGTGCTGGAGGGTGCCTATATGACCAACTTCCCCCTAATGCCTAGGCACCGAGTCTCTCAGAAGATTCCCTGTCCTGTGAAACAACAGTTTGAACGTTTTTGGAGGAAGAGTGTTCTTGAAAATTTACTGCTGTTTTTTTGAGGACTTTGGGCCCTAGGCCTCTTCTTTGGCCAATTTTGCTTTCGCTAAAATAACTTTTAATTGTGGATATAAATGTATGCAGGCTTCTCCCAGATAATCTCCGAACCTAAACAAGTGCTTGAGGACCCCCACCATAAGGAGTTGGGGATATGAGTAGAGGAAGTAAATGTGGGAACACAAAGTGAAAAACATTATGGGTGGTAAACAAGTGGCCATCTAACTGCGCCCACCAAGAGGAAGCACACCAGCCTGTGTGATCATGAAGTATTGATGGAGTCAGGTATCAGGCATCAAAGACCAAGAATCAAAAAATCATATCATTGTGAATGAGGGGGAATGTGAAGTGGAGACCCAAACCCATCTATAGGCAACTGAACATTCCTTACAGAAGGCTTATGGTGGTGGGGGTGATGGGGGGGGGGGGGGGGGGGGGGGGGGGAATGGCAGGACGAGGGACAGGGAGATGAGCCAGTCAGGCTGCAGTATAGCACCATTGAAACATACAACTCTCCTCTAGTTCTTTAATGCTTCCTCACTCCCACTATCATGACCCCAATTCTACCTTACAAATCTGAGTGGACCAGAGCATGAACACTGCTACAGATAAGAGCTGGAAACACAGGGAATCCAGGACAGATAAACCCCTCAGGACCAATATTAAGAGTGGCAATACCAGGACGGTAAAGGGAAGGTGGGGGGAGAAAAGGGGACCTGATCACAACGATTTACATATAATTTCCTCCTAGGGGTATGGACAACAGAAAAGTAGGTGAAGGGAGATATGGTCAGCATAAGACATGAAAAAAAATTTCTAAATTATCAAGGGCTCACGAGGGAAGCAGGAGAAAAATGAGAAGCTGATACCAAGGGCTCAAGTAGAAAGAAAATGTTTTGAAAATGATGATGGTAACAAATGTACTTGACACGATAGATGGATGTATGGATTGTGATGAGGTGTATGAGCCCCCAATAAAAATATTAAAAAAAAAACAAAATACTGTAGAAAGAGAAAGGTATGAACGAGAAAGTCTTTTATGAAATGATGATTGCATTTATGACTCTATGGAGGCACAGAAAGATCTCCATCGCGGTCACTCCAGGTGGTGGTACCTCAGGTAACTTTTCATGCTTTTTCATACACTGTTCAGGATGGTTTGTATTTGTTTTTGCAAGAGCATGCTTTATTTATGTCATCCGGGAGAAATTCAGAAACTTAAAAAAAAATCACTTTTTGGAAATAGGTTGTTTAAAATAGTAGCTCCTGCAGCTGCTTCTCTAGCCCTTTCATTTAATTCTCATGAGGATCCAGAAAGAGAAAATGCCCGTCACGCTGAAAGTTACGTGACTGAAGATCTATTTCCAAAAGGAGAGAGAAGAATTTCTACTGATCTTATGGTCTGTGGAGTTGGCCTAAAAAACACAGATTCTCCATGCATTTGCCAGTCAGTAGGAATGGCCTGCTTGAAAATAGGCAGGAAGCCCCTTATTCCCATCCCTCTGTGTGATGGTGAAGAAATGTAGGACTTATATATCAGAGAGGATTGGGTAGGGAAGACACTGCAGGGGCGATGGTTACTAAAGTAGACATTCCTTCTCTTGTAGCATCTCATTTTCTCACCAGGAAAGGAGTATGGGTTAGAGGTGAGAATTGGTAATGGCACACTGCATTTGTAGAAGCAAGGTTCTATCAGAGGGAACTGAAGGAAGAACTCCTGAAACTATAGAATAAGACCTGGCATTCTAACTTTTATGTATGAGCTGGACTATGCAGACAGAAGGGGAAGGTGGCAGACTCCATCTTTGCTAGTTGAGTCAGATTGGACTAAAATCTGTCAGACACTGAGGATGGTGAAGGAGTGGACACCACACTGCCATGTAGATTAAAAAGAGCATTTTACCAGCTACCCCATGGATAGAGAGTGAGTTCATCGATTACATAATGCACTGTCCATACTGGGGCACTTTTGAGGGGACAGGCATTCCATTACTCAACACATCAGGGAACAGTCATCAACCAGCACGACTCCAAGAAAAGTGAGAGGCCTGGTCATGGAGGTTCATAGCTAAACCCTCAATCAGAATCAATCTCTTGGATAGAAAGGTAGAAGGAAGAAAGAAAAAAAGACCTACTTAAAAAAAAAAAAAGACCCACTACCAGGTCTATAAAACAAAACAATCCTCTCAAACTATAGATGTGTACTGAAGATCAAAGACAAGGAACTTGACAACCCAGAATAACAGATGTGTGAAAGTATTTTACTAGAGCACGCAGAAGCCAGAGCTCCATTTTCAAGTATTCTTGAGAAAGAAAACATAATCAATAAACCATAAATAGAAGGAAGGCATTTTGGGGGGTCGTGGGGGGGGTAACAGACTGTGATAGAGCCACTATTAGTTGGAATGAACTGGACAGCTGTGGGTTTGCTCGTCTTCTTTTTTTTGGGGGGGTTTAATCGATGTTCTTAATGAGATGGTTAAATGCTGTGAAATGATAGTGTTCTCGTATTATTTTAAAACATCGATGAATCCTAATAAAAATGACTACTGAACTTAATGAGCTCAATAAATACCCATTAAAATTTATATGGCAGAATATAGGCCTATGTATAATATAGGCTAATCAACCTTAATAAAAAAGAATAAAGAAGGGTTTATCCTACCATACATAAGACAGGCTGCAATAAAAATGGTATGGCGTTAGTGTAAAACCAGGCAACTAGAAAAGTGGAACAGAACAGCTGGCTCACAGACACCTACACATGGTAATTTCATCTATGATAAAAGTGACACCACATTTTAATGGGAAATGTACGGATTGTTTAGTAGCTAGTGTTGAGAAAACTGGCTCATCAGAGGAGGAAGATGAAAATTGGATTCTATGTAAAACCATGTACTTATTTAAGATTAAAGATTCAAATGGGAAAGATAAAACTATACAGTTTAAAGAAGTAAAGGATATCTTTGTGGCAAAGAAAGTGCCCCGGTTATCAAAATAAGGGTTCAGTTCAATTAAGGATATCATGGACAAAGTTCATCACACTGCTCACAAGAGAGAACATTTTTATAAGGTCTAAATTTTATGTGACATTAATATAGAAAGCATTCAAGCAATTTTGCTAAGAAAATAAGAAAAAAATGCCAACTCCAATAGAAAAACAAAAGTTTATAGGAAAAACAAGAAAAAGCAAATAGGTTTTTAATGAGCTGCTCAAACTCAGTGTCAGAGGAATAGAAAATATTTATATTTATTAATCTGACAAAATATTGGTAGCTGGATAATATTGATAGATATGATGATATTAAACTCACTGACACTGAGTCAACATTGACTTAGGCTACCTGGTAGGACAAGGTAGAATTGGCCCAGAGTTTCCAAGACGTTGTATTATAGTTGTCATATACAGTGAGCTAGTATATACAGCTACTCACACATATATAGCTAGTGGACACTGGCAGAAATCATTCTGAAGAGGAACCTGGGGGTACTTTTACCAAATGAGAATATGCATACCCAAATGAGAATTGTTCTCCTAGGTATATATATTCTCATAGAACTACATAATATTTATACAAACACACATATATATTACATTAAAATGGTATATATGAGGTGGGTAGAGAGAATAAAAAAATACATGAGGGAGTGAACCCCTACATGGATCAAGGAGATACTACGCACCATGAACTAAAGGGCATTATTAAGTCAACACTTGACACCTGAGGTCAAATGATGACAATAATGATGGTCAAAGGAAGTTGTTTTAAACATGTTATAAAATAATTTTGAATCACAGGATAAAGTAAACACCAAAAATTATATGGTAAGCATTTAAAACAAAAATTAGGCTGGTTCACCTCTCTCTCCAGTTGTAAATACCATAAAACAACATAGAATAACGGCCTTGCCAGGAAAGCCGGACAAATTAGTGAACATTTGATTACAGATTCCATAGAAGAGTCCTGACCAAACGAGGGAAATTATAGAACAGAATTTTAAATCCTTGTGGACTCTAGACTTTCCCAGACCATGGAGGGTAGATGAACCCCTATTAACTACTGTCCTGAGATAATCTTGAAAGTTTGCACCAAAATATCCCGGACATCTTCTTAAAACCAAGTAAAAGTTTAGCTTAACTTGTAATCACGGAATGGTAAATGTCAAGATGGTTGACACAGTTCATGCTTTACTACATATGTCCCCAACCACGAATCAGAGGGAAAAGGGCAGGGGGCAATGTCATAAGAATTTAGGGGATAAAATAATTTTGCATGTAGGCAACCACACAATTTTTTCATGTGTGAAGTCAACAGACGATATTCTGAGATTTACATAGATACACACAAATGTACTACCCACTATCACTTCTTGAATGATAGTAAAAGATGCAACAAATTTTTTATGAACTTTGAAGTAGCACTTTTTTCTTATATGTAATGATAAAATTACCTTTTGTAGAAAGAGAACAATCCTTCCGAGCATCTGGGCACGGTGTTCTTCTAAGGTAAACAATGTACGAGGAGTTCGGATGAAAATTTTGGTCTTCCCATAGGCAACATCATCCTGAAACCTACAATGTTCAATCAGTTTCTTGACAGCCTCTTTGTCTGAGGGAAGGTCATGGTTGGGCCAGGTGAATTCGGAGATCATTTTGTACCTGAGCAAAGGGAGAACAGAACACATTTTATTTCCTACTCTTAAAAAGGCATCCATTAGATTGTGAAGCAAGGTGCTGTTTAAGACTATATGCACAAAAGCTAAGTGTCTGTATTTGAATATGCCCTCCCCCCCTCAGCTGGGACTTGGGGCAAGTTACCAAATCCCCCTGTGCCTCCTTTTCCGTATCTGTATCAGCTGGAGATAACTACCCTGCTCAGATGCCATGGGCATCAATAACTCCATGGGCTTAAAACAGTGCTCTCAAGTGTGAAAAGCTCATGGGCATCCATGGAAGGTGCAGCTATTGGCCTCCCTCTGCCCAGAAGAAAGACGAGAAATGAAAAGCAAAAGACACCTGGAAACAATTCGTCTAATTAGACCACCTAAACCTCAGCCCCACACCCGAGTCAAGGACTAGATGGTGTCTAACTACTACTGCCAGGCAGTCAGAATAGGGACTGAGGGGGGTTGTCTCCCCAGTACCTGCATAAGACCTGGACGAAGGGAGTTGGAGAGAAATCAGATACCTATGGAAAGATCCAAATTGAGCATGCTCAGAAACAAGTACTCTAGGCTGATGGGAGGTCTACCAGGGCATGCAGATTAGGCCTAGGCACACGCAACATCACATCTGTTCCTTGATTCCACCTAAACTCAGCCTATAGGGTCGGTCAGTGACCTCATGCACGCCTCTCCAGCCAGTGGGGGTCAAAACGGGTCTGCAGGCAGGCTGCATCTCTCTCTCTTGTTCCGGTGTGCTCTGCAGGCAGTGCGGGGTCCCTCCAGCATGCCATTACGCACACACCTGCATGCTGGCCCAGGGCCTGCATGGACCTGCAGCCCTCTTGGCCTCAAGGATCTCCTCGTTCTGCAAGTGTGGTTCATGCTCCGGTTCCAGTCTTCTTTTCAAGTGTTTTTTTTTTTTTGCATTTAGACATGAACTCAAATGTGGCTCCGCATAGCCTTATATGCTTTCCAGAAATAGCACATGGTTTTTAAGACTGTAAAACAGGAAACTTCCCTTTTCTGTATAAAAGTCACTTGGATTACAAAGGTGCTTCTGCCACGTGAATTCTTTCTGTTCTGTGAAGCAAAACCGAGATACCCCAATGCAGGAACCTAACACCACTCCTAACTGCTCTGGATTAGGAGCATTAAAAAGAACATTAAAAAGTCCTGGATAGAGTAACAGAAAAATATGAAGCATTTTTCTACAACTCAGAATCAGACGAGTCCAGGTTTACCAGTTGGGTAGATTGGTGGTACTCCCAAGCCTATGTCCTTTAGTCACCCTTCAAGTGTGTCACAGATCATACCCTCTGCTACATTTCTCTACAACTGAAGATCAAAAGGGTAGGATATACCAAGGACAGGGGTCAGAGGATGGAGAAAAAGAGGAGGAATGGAAACAGGAAACATGGAGTGGAAGTGGCTGGGCAATGTACATGGATGGGATTTTAATGGATGAGTTGAGTCAGAATGTATGAATTGTTGAATGGGAAATGGATGATCTGCCTTGCAAACCTTCACCAAATTCATAATAAAAAGTACACATTCCCAAAACTGCCTGCCTCATAGTAAGCAGCTATTATCATGCCTTGAAATGTTTAACATGTAAAAACTTACTTGTTCCTTACTAGTTCATCATCCTTTATACCCCACAGCATGTCTTTCACAGCCCTTCAAAGGAAAATGACCCAAACCTTTTGAGTGGAAAGTAAAATAAAGCCATTTGCACTAACAAAATTCCTTGTCCTCCACTTTGGTAGTTTTTGTCTCCTTCTTCGTCCTCTTCTTTTTTAAACATTTTATTGGGACTCTTATAACAATCCATACATCAATTGTATCAAGCACATTTGTACATATGTTGCCATCATTGTTTTCTAGATATTTACTTTCTATTGAGCCCTTGGTGTCAGCTCCTCTTTCTCACCCCTGCCTCTCCTGGCTCCTTGATAAATGATAAATTGTTATTATTTTCATATCTTGAACAACTGATCTCCTTTCCCCAATGATTTCTGTTGTTCATTCCCCTGTGGGGTAGGTGAGAGTGGTTATGTGTTGATCAGATCATCTCGATCAGTTCTCCCTTCCTCCCCTCCTCTCCTTCCCCCTGCCCTCCTGGTATAGATACTCCTATTTCTGTTCCTTGATTCCATGTGTCGTGAGCTCTCATGTCTTATCTGTATCTGTCCACATGCTTCGGGGTCTATCCTGTGCAGTGAGAGGCAGGACTAGGGTCATGATGGTGGGGGGTGAGGAAGTCTCAAGGAACCAGAGGAGTACTGTGTGTTGCATCAGTGCCTTCCTGTACTCTGATCGACTCATCCCTTCCCTGTGACCCGTCTGTGAGGAGATCCACGTCAGTCTTGTTATTGTTCTCTATTTTAGCAACTCTTCATGGCTGCCATTTTATCTCATGATAATACAAAGGAGCTTCAAAACAGCTCATGGAAAAGTTCTATTATCTTTTATTTTCATGAGTTTTTCCCTCCTATATATATATTCTCAAATCAATCCAATTCTACTTACCCACTCTCACCTTGCTCTAATATTTAAACTTCTGGTGTTCCAGAGGTGTCCATACAAAAATATCTGACCCAGCAACTGGTAGAATATGTTCTCTGAGTTCAAACAGCGGACTAGAAATCTTATGCAATAATTTGACACTGTTTGGAATCAAGATTCAGTATAAACACATCTCTACTCAAGAAAAAAAGGTCTTTCAACACAGCCTTAATTAAAAAGAAAAGCCAATTCTAAAAACTGTGAATTCAAAACAGAAAGTGGTTACCTATAAGCATAATGTTTAAATCAAAATAAAGTTGGAATTCTCTAGGCTACTTTGCTATAAAGTTTTGTTTATTTATTTTGTTTTTGCTATAAAGTTTTTTTTTTTTGGGGGGGGGTGGGCATCCCTGCCTCTGGTGGGTGCTGCCCAGTGCTGCTCCTGAGAGCCGCCACTGGATTTGAACCGCCAAGCCCGCAGGCCGCAGTCCCGCACTCAACCACTTATGCCACCGGGGGTTATAAAGTTTTTTTTTTCAGAGAGTCCATTTAGTAAGTTTCAAAAAGCACTTGTGTCCTTTCATAATTTTTCACTTGCAAATTCTGTCACTTTGCATACACGTAGTCCTATGCTGTTGAAGAAAAATCAATAGCACTGAGTTGTCTTACTTTACGCTTCAACCACATCTCTCAAAGGGATATTCAGCTGTTTCCCTATGCTCCAAAACGAACATTCTCCTTTTTCTTCAAACCTCCTACATCACCTCTTCCAAGCCTCACCCAAGCTCATGACCCTCCTTGAGAAAATAGAAACATCTAAACAGGAAAAACCCCCTTTTGCCATCAGTGACATTCCAAGCCTCTCAGTATCTAAACCGAGTCTTTGCTTTTTGTCCTGCTGCTATGGATGAAATGTACCTGCTCTCCTGGAAAGATGACAAACCTTTCACTTGTGCTTGGATTCCATGCCTTCTTGTCTTCTCAAAGATGTTGCTATGACAATGATCTCCCTCTTCCTTCTGCCTCTTTCTTCTTGGTTGCTCCCCTGTTTTGAATTGTCCCCACCTGGACAATTCCCCAGTACTTCCTGACTTCACATCCCACTCAAGCTGCTTCAGAGGTCTTCAAACTATGGCCCACGGGCCATATGCAGCCCACCAAGGACATTTATTCGGCCCACCAGATGTTTTTGTCACACTGCCTGTCCTGCTTAGCAGCTGACTCATTCCTGGCCCTCAGTTAATTTGTTCATAATTTTTTTTTTTTAAACTACAGCTTGGCTCTCCAATGGTCTGAGGGACAGTGAACTGGCCCCCTCTTTAAAAAGTTTGAGGACCCCTGCGTCTAGACTTTTATTTCCAGTCAATATTCTTGAGTGGTCTATAATTAGCCAATTCCACCATTTTACTTTCTGATTCTCCTCAAATCAGGCCCTGGCCTGCCTTCTCCACTGATCTTGATGTTGCTAAATCCAATAGTTTGGCTTCTGTTTTACTCTTCCTTGTTATGTCATGATACTTGACACAATAACCACACAATTTCCTACTTGAAATGGCATTTTCTTTGGGCTTCTCAGACTCATTCCTTCTCTGGTTTTTCTTTTGCTTCAATGGTTGTTTCATCTCTTCTCTGTTGGCTATTTTATGCCAGACTTCAAAGCTAAGTGCTGACATGGGCCTCTTCCTCCTCTCTATCCACTCTTCCAAGTTTATCTATCAGCTAGGGATTCCCCAACCTCTATTTCCAGCCAGGATGACTTCGCAGAACACCAGGTATGAACATCTAACAATCTATTTAGAATTTCTACCTGGAGGTTTAGGAGGTATTTCAAACAACACAGTTGAGAGAAAAATCTTGACCTGATGTTTCCCATGTTCCTCACCACGCTTCCTCAACTGTTCCTACGCAGTCTCCTTTATCTCTGGAAATGGGACCACCATCAGCCAGATACTCCCATCAAAATCCATTGCTCTCCTTCATGCCTGCCTTCTCCTTTCTCATCCCATCCCATCCATGAGCAAGTCTTTCTAACACTGTCTGCCAAACATACCCTGGCTGTCCCACCACCCTCACAACTACTGTCATCACCTTGTTCAAAGCACGATCATGACCTCATCTCTTGGGCTCCTGAAATAGTGCCCTAAACGTTTTCTTGCTTCCCCTTCACAGAGTGGCAGGGGTCTCTTTAAAACATCCGTAAGATCGCATCACTCTTGGCTTATAAACATCCCGTGGTTTTCAACCACACATGCCCCCAATCTGAACTGTTTAATCTGATCATGCAGTTTGACGCGATCTGGCACCATCCTCCTCTCTGATCTCATCCCAAGCATTTTCTCGTCACTCACCAACCCCC
The DNA here is from genome assembly GCA_004026705.1 of Nesogale talazaci. Lineage (NCBI taxonomy): Eukaryota > Metazoa > Chordata > Mammalia > Afrosoricida > Tenrecidae > Nesogale > Nesogale talazaci. Next base: position 37,408 of record PVJH01019025.1, read on the forward strand.
AAACCAACCCTCTGTACCTAAGAGACCTATTGTTAATTAGTTCTAACCTCTAGTCTTTTGCCTAGATCAGCGGTTCTCAACCTGGGGGTCGGACAACCCTTTCACAGGGGTGGCCTAAGACCACATTTCCAATGGCCTTAGGAACTGAGACACCGCTCCTCTGTCTGTCTCCAGACAGGTCCGCCCACATGCAGATACACCCACATATGGGGTCATAACCACATGAGGAACTGTATTAAAGGGTCGAGGCATTAGGAAGGTTGAGAACTACAAACCTAGATGGAGTCCGATGTCGTTGGGGTTTTTGTTCTGGTTTTCTTTATATGAAATGCAGGCTAGGTAATCCATTGAGACAGAACTAAACTGATAGTTCCTTAGGGAAAACTTGGGGGTACATGGGGACCTAATAATAGTGGGTACACAAATGAAGAAAATATTCTAAAGGTGATTGTGGTGATGACTGCACACACGTTAATATCTTGAAATGGCTGAACTGTATGGTACATAAGTTATATACCATTAAAATGATTAAAAATTATATACATCAAAACTATATATTTTTTAAAAGGAGCGAATTGGACATTATCCCCTGGCACTCAATAGAGAGAATTAAGTGATGGCCACCTATGTTGGAAAGGGCATTAATAGACACTTATTACGAAAAGCTGCTTGGAAAAATTAGATCCAGCTTAATATTCAAATCCCCACACACTCTTCTCTGATGGCATCGACAGGCTCACTTGGCCATTGCTATTGTTACTCATTCAGCTACAGGCGTCCAACTTCCTTCATCCTCTTGGTTCATACTTGATGTATGCATGCATTTATGTATTCATTCATTTTTTGGTTGGGGTCTGCAAATTTCTAGAACATAGGACGTGCTCAGTAAATCTTTTTCATTGATAAACGAGTACATGGAATTGAAGACACTGCTATTCTGATTCCCAGTTGTCAACTACCATTATCATTATGAATAGTAAATGAGCAGAAGCAATGATATCCTACATTGGTATTTACCTTGCAGTGAATCCGCCAGCATCCCAGGAGACAGTAACTATTATTATCTCCAGTTTATATGTGAGGAAACTGGAGGATGAAAGGTTATGTGAAGCCAGGATTCAAACTAGGTAGACTAATTTCAGAGCCTCCATAATATAACTAATTAATATTACGTTGTTATTATTATAATTGGTAAAGCCAGTAATGATAAGCAGCACTAATTGGGCATCTATCACATGCTAGGCAACTGGGCTTTTTACTTAGATTAATTTAATTCTCACAACAGTCTTCTGAGTTGGGTGTGATCTTCATTTTATGGATGTAGAAATAGGGTCAAAGGTGTTAGTTAAATTGCTGGCCCAAGATCATGTAGTGAATGAATTGCACAGCCAGGATGCCAACTCAGATGGGAGTCCAAATCCATGTACAATTCCGAAAAAAATAAAAAAGAACTTTTCCCTGCCATCCATAAACCAGGGAGTAGGGATTCTTGTGCAGTTTCCTCAACTGTTGGTCATTCAACAAATGCTTAAAGAGCATCTGCTGTGTACTGGCAGGTCAGCTTATCAGCTACCCAGGTCAAACCCACTATGTGCTCTGCTGTTTGTAAAGATTTCCAGTCTCCGGAACTCCAAGGTAGTTAGTTCTCTTGGGTCTGTGAGTTGGAAGGGACTCAATGATAGTAATCTGGGTTGTAGTGTGTGTGCTGGTGTGCGGTTGTGTATGGGAGGGCTATGTCCTTCCCAGCCTGCTTTTAGGTTTTTGTTTAGTCTGTGCTCACCTGTGAAGAAACTTCTCGTATGTCTGGCGGAAGGCAAACCCTGCCCGACGCACCCTCACATTTTCCAGTAGGCCAAGGTATTCCACTTGATGCCGGCAGCGTTCATCATCAAATATCTGAGAGGATTTCTTGTCATTGGGCTTGATGCAACGCACGTAATAAGGTTCCTAAGGAAAGAAATCCCACAATGACATGTTGTTGTGCTGGAGGAAAGGCTCAGGCCTGGGCACCAACCCTAATGAGTGTTAGCAGTCTCAAATTCAGCTCGGTGCCTCAAGGATGAGGATAAAGTAGTTAGTCAGTTATACTTATGGGGCAAGGTATTTATTTTTCCTTTCTTCCCCAATTGAAGGTTAGAAGTTCTCAGATGCAAAGGCTGAAAAAGAATGCGTTTGTCAGAGTCGACCGAGTATCACTTGTAGAGAACACTGAGTGCAAATTCTTCCTCTAAAGAAAACACGGACATAAAGAAAGTGGGGCAAATTCGGAGGCCTGTAACGAGAGCCCTGGTGACCTCGTGGTTTGCTTACATGTTGGGCTGTGAACCGCACTGCCGGCAGATCTACGTGCACCCATGGCTCTGCGGAAGAAAGACAACTTTCCACTCCTGTAAAGGGTTACAGTCGCAGAAACACCTTAAGGCAGTCCTCCCCTTCCCGATAGGGTCACTGTGAGTTGGAGTTGACTTGATGGCTTTGGGTTTTTGGAATCATAGGGCATCCTCCTACCAGATGGTAGGAAATTAAGAAATACAAAGTGGCCTCAAAAGGTTCCTGAAAAAAAATATTCCATTCTCCCACAAATTTTGTCTTCCAAATGATCTTTGGGCCACAAAGAAAATTACAACGGACATTAGAGAAGACTTTGCAACTTGGTAATTTATGAAGTCATGTCAGCAAAGCTATCTTTATGTAAGACATCATTTGAGAATTATTATGAGTAACTTTACCAGTAGAGTGGAATTTTACCAGTATTTACTGATTTTGCACAGGAAATGATAACCCAGGATTAGACACTAAGGATTAGCAGGTGGTGGTGGTGGTGGTGGTGGTGGTGGGGAAGTCCTTCCATCCTGTTTAGTAATATACAAATCTTCAGACAGGGAATCTAGTGAAAACACGTTCTCTATATTTAATCACTGTTCCCTCTCAACTTATAAATGCCGCCTCTTCTCTCTCTCATGAATACCCAGACTGACTCAACCGAAGAAATCCTATATTTGACAAATCCTGAGTGCTTTACAAAGGTTAAACTGTAAAAGTTAACAGAGATCTTGTTCTCATGTGCAGTTTCACCTTAAGAGGTGCTGGGAGCACAGTGGGTGAACTGTTGGGCTAGGAGCATGGAAGTGAGCTATTAGGAGAGCAGAGTCTGCAATCTGCATGGTAGGCAGTTCAAAGGCACTGGCAGCTCCATGGGAGAAAGACTGCGCCTTCTACTCCAGGAAACAGTCACAATCTTGAACTCCCACTGGGGAATCACTATGCGTCCACCCTGACTCAATGGCAGGAAGGTTTGAGGATAGCAGAACACAAAGGCAAAAGGAACGAGGGCCTCTAATAACTTTGGAGCTGCTATTCTGAAATGAATGCCTTCTTTTGTCCTACTTTTACAGCAGAGACAAACGAACTGCTCTCTCTTGTTTAAATGACTAATTTGGGGAGGGTGTTTCGTTTATTAGAAGGGAGCCCTGGTGGTGCTGTGGGTTTGATGGTTGGGAGTCTACAGATGAGGTCTATGGTTCGAACCCAGCAACTGGAGAATGATGAGATTGTCTGCTTCCCAAAGGATAGTCTCAGAGACCCTATGGAAGGCCACTGTGATTTGGAGTTGACTTAATGGCAGTGTTTTTTTTTTTTTGTTTTTTTTAATTAGCAGCTGAATGTAATTCCTGGTACAAAAACTATAGAAAGCTGTAGGTTAAGAGACACATTTCAGTTTTTAATACTAAGTTGATTACTTTTTCTGTTAATTCAGTTTGATGAACTTGTGCTCACTTCGGCAGCACATATACTCAGTTTAATGAATTTAATAAATTTGCTTTATAAAGTTTTGTGTTCGCCTCTGTTTCTTGTACCTTCTGCTTTCCTTCTGGGGCACCCCAGCTTCTTTTGTGAAACAGATGGAAGCTGACCTGCAGACAGACACTGAGATGGAAGAGTGTGTGAAGGTGCTCTTTCTACCCCTTGGCTTCTGTGCTCGTTCTCTCTTTCTCTGTCTCTCTACTGCTTAGGCTTAAGGACACAAGCTAACAAAGTCTGCTTATTCCAAGTCATCTGAGGCCAAAGAATCCTGACTAAAAGAATAGACATGTTTTTGTGCTAGCTGACTAATTTATGCACAGTGAAGAAACCAGAAATATAGTATAGATTTAAATTCTTAGAGAGGAAGTTGATGTGAAAAAAAGATACTAATAAAGAAGAAAAGCACAGGAAATACATCTGAAGAGAAAGATAAAAATGAAGGAACTAAAAATAACGAGGGCCAGAATGCTGCCTAATTCATCAAACTTGTCAGCGGCTGCAGTTAGAGTAGAAATCTGTTCTTTTGGGGAGGAACGTGGAGTTAAGTGATCGCACAGAGGGTATTCATTCCCAGAGGAACAATAAACACCAGAGAGACCTGTCAATAATGTGCCTTTATATTCCCACTATTTAGCCCTAAGATAAAGTGACCAGATTTTAAAGTGACCATTTAAGCTGGGGGAGCAGGGAGCTTGATTAAAAATTTGGTCTATATGGAGCAACAAAAATGTTCATAGAATACAAAAATAGTATTGTAATATATTTATTTAATTTTAAAACGCCATGGGACGTGGGGAAAATTGTTAAAAAGTGGGATGTCTGGTCACCTTACCTGAATACAGCGTTTAAACTCCTAACTTCCTCTGGAAACTCCCCCGCCTTTGTTCAGTTCCTATTCAAATACAGTATATGGATGGTCCATCACTGTTCAACTGGGTGCCCTTCTTTTTGACAGGTCTTGTCTTCAGCACAGAGCTATACTTTCTAGATTACATATATGTTATGGATACAGGAGGTATAAATGGTTGAGTACTTGGCTCCTGACCCAAAGGGTGGTGACTCGAAGTCCCCCAGAAGACCCCTGGAAGAAAGGTCTTCATCTACTTCCAAATGGCATTGAAAGCTCATCTTCTTTGTTTTGTTTTTCTTCTGTGTATTTTTTTAGGATATGTGCTGCCAAAGCAAGCACCTCTTGTGTGTGTTTTTAAGTCTTACTAAGACAACTCTCCATTTGACCATGGCAGCAGACCAGAAAACCTAAACTGAAGACGCATGCTCATCTGGAACACAAACATCAGTTTCACCCAAAAATGAAGAAGAAAATGACAGGGGTCAAATTTCTATTATAATATTCACTTTTATACTTTTTTTTGGCCAACTGTGCCCTCCCCACATGATATTTTCATAAGCGACATATAAAAAAATTAGCAGAGTATGCTAATGAAAATATGTTGGGAGGAGGGTTTGGTTGGCAAAAAAAAAATATGTAGCCATTTAAAATTTTTGCCTAAAATATGTCTATTTGCTTAAAAACATGTGTTTCTTCTTCAGTGGGTAATAAATGTCATTATTACCTAAAATCAAATTTTCTAAAACATGGTGTCAAGGGAGATTGTGAACTATTATTGTTATTGGTAAAAGAGCACAATTACCTTTGATGCAATGTTGTCAACTAAAGCAATCATAGAGTTTTTAAACAAGGTGGCAGCAGTCAGGGGTCGCTTGGTCACCTCTGTGATGCTCAATTTGCCTTCTGGCCACATGTTCTTCAGCACGGGATTTGAACTGAGAATCGCGGAAAGATAAATTCAAACATTGTCAGATTCAAAAAGAACAGGAATTACCAGGTTACAATTTCAAAACTGAGAGCGGGGGCTTTTTCTGGTCTCTTATATCCAGGCCTGGGCATGTATGTATGTGACTTTTCAGAGTCCCAGGAATATAAGGAAGTTTTCAAAGCTCTTTTCTTCTTAATATTCTCATGCTTCTGCGTGTCCTCCCTAGCCTCCTGGTGAGTCTGTTGTTCGTCTTGTTATCCTTGTGGCGGAGGGGGTTACACATTGGGTTGAGTTGACTAATTGCGAGGCTGGCAGATGACCCAACAGCCACTCAGCGGGAGAAAGATAAGGTTGTCTGCTCCTGGCAAGATTTACAGCCCCTTAAACACTAGAGAGTACCGTAGTTTTATTCTGTGCTACAGGACGGCTATGAATTGGACTGACTATGGGTCACGGAATGACAGCAGAGGGTTTGGTTTTTAATGGTTTGACCCATACAGCTAGCGATTTTGAAATGTTTCCAGCCAACATGTTAGTTTCCCCCACTACCATCAGCCCCATAGCTATTCCAACCTTGGGAGAGTTCCGAGTTAGGCAAAACAAGGGCAAAATCTTTTGACCAGTACTCTGGGAGCTACCATACAAAACAAAACCAACAATTCTTTAAGAATAAGGTTCGGGGCTGAGCCCTGGTGGGGGCTGAGCCCTGGTGGCATAGTGGTTGTGCGCGGGACTGCGGCCCACTGGGACGGAGGTTCAATTCCAGCAGTGGGGCTGGGCCTCCTACTCCCACCACTGGAGAGCAGTGATGCCCCCCCCCCC